>CALSBV010012176.1:475278-486743 GCA_943590825.1 Bovichtus diacanthus
TGTGTGTGTGTCATGAAATAGTCGCTGCGAGCCGCTGTGGCAGTTAATGACGGAGTGAGTCAGTGTGTTAGCGTTATCCTGCAGCAGTGTTTAATCACTATGATCACATGCTGTCACTCAGTGCTCCTCAAACTCACTCTTTTCTTGTGATTCTGTCTTTCAGAAGAAGTGACTCCTTCTGCACAGTGGGAAGTCTGTTTGGACCTGACGTTTTTTCTTGACTCACGTGAAGTTATTTATTTCTACGTTTCTATAGTGATATTTGAGTGTGTTGAAGTATGTTCGACTGCTCACGTGCAGGTTGTAAGTCAAATGTTTTTTTTCATTTCCTGCATTCATGTTTTTTTTTTTGTGCTGCTGTTCGTATTTAATGCATCCGTTTTAAACATCCTGCATTTGTTTTTATGTGGCTCGTAAATATCTGCTCTGAAAGCTTGTTGCATACAGTAAAAATTAGCCAAATTTCCTACAAGAATTCATAGACAGCCCCATTGTGTGGCCACATTTACACGTAATATGCATCTATAGGCAGCCATCTGGGTCAAATCTGATTATTTAAAGAACTAAAAGTCTTGGGCCGCGAGTTGCAAGACAAAAATATAATACACCATTTTTTTTAAAACACCCATTTCTGCTCTGATATCAAAGAGTAATGAGGATAAACGACATTTATCTACATAGACCAGGTGTTTGACTTACGTTGGCCAGAGGCAGGTGTCTCCTGCGTGCGGGGGCGTGTCTGGAGAGGAGGGAGCGTGCTGACAGGCGGTAGTGGTTCAGCAGGCAGGTGATGACCACCACCATCACCATCATCACCACCACGATCACCAGGATCTGGACGAACTCCAGCTGGGCTGCACACAGAGACACAGATGGAGGTCAGACCCTCGTTTGTCCTAAACTCAGCTGTACCATGTCTTTAACAGAGGCCTGCTTCACAAGCTTGAAGTTATGAATCCAGTTGCATTATGGGAAGTGTAGTTTTCCTTCTTAACCCCCCAAAAAATAATAAATGTAACTTATATTTTCATACTATTACGTAAAAACACAGCAAACAAAATTATGAATATAAAGAAAAAACTATTGTACAGTATATAAATAGATACAAGAGATAAATTAAGATTATAAAAAAACAACAACACGCACCTTATTTATTTTTACACACAATGCACAATGTACATGTGTGTGTATGAAGAGAAATAAATATACTTTTGATGTTTTAATGTGTGTTGGTCCACTTCACTTCACATATAAAATAAACAAATACACTTGTTTACACATGTGGGGGAATATAACCTATACATTAATATTCATCTAAATTAAAACCTCGATAAATAACAACAAATTACGTATGAAAAATCAACAAAAACAATGTGTGGTTTAAAATTAAATGTTTGGTTTTTATTTGTGACTTTTATGCCAGGGTTAGTTATAATATGGATTTTAAATATTCACCATAATATAAAGGTTTGGCTCCATTCAGTGTTTTTGGCTGGTCAACCAATAAACTAGATTGTGTTCAAAAATGTGTATATATTTAAGTAGACACAAATAAAATATACACACTAGCCCTCGTGTGACAGTTTACAGTTAAATAAATAGCGTCTGATTGTAAAGTGTCAATTCAACAACAAGCTCTGTATGTTTCTCTGTTGTGAGAGAGAAAAAGGTTTTCAGACACAGTCCAGACAGAAGTGTAGTCCTTATGTAGAGGTCAGAGTGACACACACACACACACACACACACACACACACACACACACACCAGACTAGACAGACAGGGCTAGCTTTGTTTAGAGGCAGTCTGCTCGAACCCCTCTCCTGCATCCACCACCCCCACCAACGGAGCAATTTTCTCACACTATTTTTTTTCTCAGGGAGCAGGCGGAGGTCAGGGCCAAGTCAGACAGAAGAACATAAAGTAGCCTGCAGACACACACACACACACACACACACACACACACACACAGATTTTCAGACTGCCTTGTTATGTTCCTCAAACTTGTATTTAAGCTGTTAACTACATCAGAAATCTAAAATTTCTTTAAAAACACGATTTGAAAAGAGACTTCACAACAGACTTGATGGCAGATTAGCAAATCACAGCCCAATGAGCATGTATTAATGATTTACCAACGTCTTATGACTGCATTATTGTCAAATAAAAAAGGATGGACTTGCACTACCTGGCAACCCAAAAGTTGTTAACGCTCTTTAATCGTCACAATTTCCCAAAGCCTATGAAGAAGTTTTCAAAATGCTTCTTTTGTTTGACCAGCTGTCAAAAACCTCACATATATTTCATTTATAGAAATACAAAAAGCAGCAAATCATCACATTTGAGGAGCTGAACCCAGTGAATATTAAGCTCTTTTGCTTGATAAATTACTTGTTTTCTACAACACCCAGTTAAAAAAAAAAATGAAATAGCTTGAGGACAAAATGCGGCAACAACAACATCAATCCTTAGGGTATAAAACCCATCAACACCGAGACATCGCAGCTTTTGAAAGACAAAATTGGCTTTTCTCACCGCACAGTTGCGTCTGAACACAGTTGACATGGCTGTGACTGCCCGACGACGGCTGCATAGTCTCTCCGCTCTATAAGACTTTCTCCCGTAGATGTTTGTATTCCCGTGACAATAACCTGAAGATGTTCTTCTCCGCTGACTAAACTACAAAACCACCAAAATAAAAGAAACCAAAAGAAATCTCCCAAACCACATGTCCTGCGGATGCTCCGACACCGTGTGTGTCCTCACCGGGTGACACACACACTCTGAGGCTCCACCGAGCTTTGTCTGATACTTTTTTTCTCACACACATTCCCACACTGTCCAGACACACACACACATATTGAGGAAACAGCTGACCGGACCCCTCCTGCCCCCCCCCCCCCCCACCAACCTCCCAATAGCTGTGAACAAAAGGGGTCAATGTGAGGGAGGAGGGGGGGGGGACAGAGAGAGAGGAGAGAAAAAGAGGGGGAGTGGTGGGAGCGTCTGGGAGACACAGATGGGTCAGAGGGACGGGCAGAATAATGATGAGAGACGGGGGAGAAGGGGGAGTGAGCGGGGGGGGGGGGGGGGGGCCGGAGGGTTAATTTCTCTACACATATTGGCAAAAAAAAAAAAGGGATTTAAAACAATAAACTTTGGATGAAAACAATCTCAATGTTTGCAACAAACACATCCGAATGAGCGAGTTTTGTGGTTTTATGTGCAAAATGAGTCCAATTTTGAAAGGGTTATGATTCAAGATGTGATGGGAAACATTCATGTCATGATCACCAGAGCGAAATAACTGCGAATAACACGATATCATCCTGTTTTAAAACATTAAAACAAGTGTTTTTTTATTCCATCTAAGACAGGACGAGTCTTAAAATAAAGTAAATCATAAATCCTACGTGAGCCCTGCATATAATAAAGGATAAATAACTGAAATAAACGATGTGAGTCTATTCTTTCTTACACGTTAATCCCTGTTTTTCTTAAACCAGACTCTATTCTTCACTTTTCTACCAAGACAGAGAACAAGTCGCACGTCAAGATTATTCACGACTGTCCCGATAACGGAAATTCACTCCGATTAATTTATTGTTGAGTGTTTTTAATCGCGATCCACGACATGAAAATCCGTTATTGTGCCATCCTAGTTCAAAACGATTAAAGGGATAATCCACTTCACTGCTTTTAAAGCGCTGCCACTTAGTTAATAATCTTGTTGTGCTGTGGAGAAACTGTAACCGTATATATATATAACTTATATACTATACTATACTATAGTATAGTATAGTATAGTATGAAGAGGCAGTGAGTATTTCATAGTCATAGTGAGTTGGAAAGTACCGGATTTCAACAAAACTCTGATCTGCAGGTGATAAAGTTTAATGCAAATACGCTGTAGATTATCTGCCGTCGCAGGATTGATTATCTTAAATGTTTTTTGTTATTTCCCCCCCAGCTTCAGAGATTAAGGCCGTTTGTGTTCCTGACATGGTGTTGGAACACATACAACGTCTAAACATAAAGTATATACGGTGCGAAGCGATTCAACACAATATGAAGGCGGTCATATAATGACGTGTCGGACAGAAGTAGGGGATTCATTTTCAGAAAGGACGAGTGCGGAACTGAGTCCATCTGTAGCTGTGATGCATGAGGGTTAATGTGCAAAGTGTTAGCAACCAACTGCAGGACACACACACACACACACACACACTGGGTATGACTATACTGCGGTTATCTACATGAGACAGTCGCATGGTCCCACTTCCACTTTTTAAACTTCCACTTTTTAATTTTTGAATATTGCATCGCACGAAGGAAGGAGGGAAGGAAGGAGGGAAGGAAGGAGGGAAGGAAAGGTGTTGAGCGACAGGAGAGATGGGAGCAAATGACTGAAAACACACAAATGAGGAAACATAAACAGACTAAAATAATGAAAAGTAAACAGATCACATTCCTCTGCTTATTAAAGAAGAGTGTTATTGTAAAAAGCAAAAAGCAACAGACACGTAAACACACTGCGATGCCAGCCTCGCCATCTGCGTGAAGCCACCCAGACCTGCACTGTGTGTGTGTGTGTGAGTGTGTGTGTGTGTGTGCACCGCCTGCTGACAGCTTGTCAGCTGGTGCTGAACATTCAGCCAGAACACTCCCACAACTATTTTCTCCTTTCCTTCCTTTTCTTTCTTTCTTGTCCGTCTCGCGTTTCAATCTCACACAACACAAAGAAACACCTTGTGGTGTCGTTGTTTTTAATGATGTCGTACAAGACAACTACTTGTGCAATTTGTCATTTTTACATTACACAAAAAAAAAAAAAAAAGGCAAAATTGTTATTGTCGTGGTTCCCGAACTTTTTCTGTCATGCTCCACTTTGTAACGCGGCAAAATCCCCATCAACACACACAGTTATTATTATTACTATTATTACAGTTATTGCAATTTCTAACAACTGTGTGTTTTCTTTTTGTGTCGCTTTCTACATATTTTTTTGTCATCACTTTACTACATTACGCTGAGTAAATAGAAGACGCACGCTAAACTTTGACGGCGACAGAAACAAATGCGTTTCTTTTTTCTGTCCATCTTGTTTTTTTTTTACCTGCATTTTTCTCTTTGCAGGCACATTTTGCAAACTTGAAAAATGACCCTTGTTCCAGATTAATCGGTACAGGTTACAACATCAACCCCTTTTTTATTGCATTTTACATCCAGTTTAAGAGTCATTTATATTTTTCTTACACTTTCTTTTAATTATTATTTAATTAGCTATTGGAGCATTAATCGCAGAGTGACAAGTTTCTTGCCGTATTTAGGAAATTTAATAAAACATTTGCTGTTTCCATACAGCTTCTCTGATTCGATGAGTCATAATTCATAGAAAAATACTTGCTGCGTGTGTGTGTGTGTGTGTGTGTGTGTGCCAGCCTGCAGTAAAAAGTGTCCCAAATGGGGAGGTCAGCAGGTCAGCAGACCCCCCCCCTTCTTTTGCTTGTCCTTTCTTATTTTTCACGCTCTCCCTTTTCTCTTTACTGCCTCTTCCTTCTCCCTCCCTTACCTCACTCCTTCCATTCTGCATACTAACAAGGAAATAATAATCTTCCCATGTTATGTTTCCATCCAGATGTTCTGCACATTGGAAGTGAATTTCCAAAAGAAGGTGAAACACGATTACATCACAATATCGATACACTTTTTTTCCACTTTAGCAAAGCAGAGAAACATTTTTTGTTGCAGTATCCAGGCACATTTTCGCTGCAAAATGAGCGTCGAAAGAACTGAAAATGTGCTTTCTTTCCTCTCTTCCTCAGCCCCACCTCGTTTCCTCTCCCTTGACTTATTCTTTACGTCTCTTCCTTTCAATTTCAGAGGCTTTTTTGGCATGCCAAAATCATTTTGTAAAGGCAAATGTGTTATGCAGATGCAACGGTGAAAAACATCCTTAAGGCCAAAACATGCTTCAGTGAATTTACACAATAACGCTGTTTCTTTAACAGCGAGCCAAGCTGCACTCCGGGTTTACTGCGTTTGATTTCTGTCACATTTTTATACAAAAAAATGTGTACAGCCAGTTGTTTGTGCCAAACACACACAAAATACTCAAAGCCTAGTTTTTTTTTTTTAAAATCCGTGAAAGGACTAAATTTCGCACCTGCTCCATTTCTTTAAAACAATTCTTTACGCGCTGCATAAACAGCCACTTTTCCTCAAACGTTTTATTCTTCTAAACACAGCAGTATGTTGCACAGTTTCTCTACATGATGGTCTAAAAGCTTTCTTTAAAGAGTTGCACTTGATGTCAGTCCTGAACTTCTTAATGGTGTAATCTGCTTTGTTTTTCTTAATTTCCACAGAACAATGACATGTTGTTCTCTGTCTCCGCACATTGAGTCACAGAGCTGCAGAACATGAGCACTTCAGGCCTTATTTCCTACTAACTGACACATTTACTCACATTACACTGCTGACTCACTCTTTTCCTCTCCGTTATTACGTTAGCTGACTTACTGAGTATTTACTGACCGGCCGAGTTAAAGGGGCACGCCAGCAACTTCTCAGCTCGGGCTCGGGAACTAAATGTATAGCAGGAAGTCTGAGTTACAAACTGGAGGTGTGGCGTTCGAAAGACGTGGGTCTTTACCAGGATCGAAGAAAACGCTGAAGTGCATTATGGGAATTTGGAGCTTGATAGGATCTGAAGGATGTCTCGGCCTCTGCTGCATCGAAGTGGCAAATAACGTGTTTGCTTCAACTTATCATTGTGAAATAAATGTTGATTGCAGTACACGACCGGGTGTTTTACTCTGTTCTGGTTCTTTGGGATTCTTACAGTTGATTCTTGCTTTGGACACTAACGTTAGCCGGGCTGCTAGCGGTAGCCATGTTGCTAACGATGTGTGAAGTAGATTGATCTTCTTGTTCATAGGAAAACGTACAGAAAACATGTTATCAAGCTCTCTGTTGTGCAGTTTGTTTGGAAACAAATGCAGCGTGTCCTGTGTTGTTGGTATCTTTGAGGAAAACGACAGCGGCACTAATAATATTATTTGGAAACGCTAGGGGGGGGCGGGGGTTGAAAAGTTATCTGTTTGCACTTTAAATCTGTCTCTTGTGAGTCCTAGACTTTATGGAAGCACAATACTAAATCGCTGGAGTACATGCTCCTGCTGTGGGCAGATTACTGACCTCATCTGACAGGATTATCAGTTATTTGAATTTGCCTTGTGCAATTTGGAAGAAAACATTTTCACTTCTCCGTCATGTTTCACGAGAGAGACTGCGAATCCATTCCCTCCTTCTGTGGTGTTGTCTAGACAGGAGGAGGCTGTAAGCCTGGGAGGCAGGCAGACACTCCATGGTTAATCCAAAGCAATTAGCTCATTTGTCATCCGCTGCCTGCTCTCCGTCTATCGGCCTCCTCCTCCTCCTCCTCCTCCTCCTCCTGCATTCAGCTAAAGGTCACAGGCGGTCATTGCCGAGTCAGATGGCTCAGAGAGAGCAGACAGAGAGAGAGGGGGGAGGGGGCTGGAAAGGAGGATGATATGAGGGTTGGAGAGAGGAAGGAATAGAGTAAGACAGGGTGGGGGCAAAGAGGCTGGGAAGGAAGGAGGGAGTGGAGGAAAAGGATGGAAGGAGTCAGGGAGGATGCATGGAGGATGCAGTCGAGGGAGGAGGAAACAAGGAAGGAGGGACGCTGGAAGTCCGTCAGAGTTGGAGGTGTCGAGAGATCAGTCCACATAAAGATGACATGCTAAATGCTGCACATGGTTTTTTGCATTAGTTTTGAATCCAACATGTCAAAGCAGCCACAGCGACTACACGGGCACCAGCAGTCGAGCAGGAGAGGATGAGGGAGTGAGACAGGAAGTGCACGTGGGCGAAAGATGTGGAACTGTGACCAGTTCATCCTGCAGTGGTTTATAATAACGCAGCGCAGCGAGGATACAGCCATTTAAGAGACGTTCGTAAGAGACTCCAGGCTGCAGGGTAGTTCACACACTTCACTGATAACCTGAGAATTATACACACTTACATAAGTTTTTGTTTTGTGTCTCCACATCTGTCTTTTGCACCAGAGAGAGCTGACTCACCTTTAACTTCACCAGAGCAACCTTTGGTGAGCAGATCTGTTCCACAGTATAATCAAGGGCTCTAACTAAAACCACAGATCCTTTTGTACAGCGGCAGTAATTACAGTAAAATCACATACTGTCGCTGTAGCAGACGGGATTGAACTCTCTCCTGGGGTCTGACAGGAGGACCGTGGCACTGACATCTTCGGTTAAACTCTGAACTCTCCCAAAACACTGTGTTTGCGAACAATAAAAATGATTGTCTGAGGGATGGATTACAGACTGCACAGGTTGATCATTTACAGACAAAAACTAGGTAAAACATCTCTCCTGTCATAAATACAGACTTATATCTCAGTAGAAAAATATTGGTTTGAACTTATGAAGTATTGTTTTAACGTTTGCCAGATTATATTTTTTATTATACCTCATTTCAGGGGGAGCTGCATATGAATTTCCCTGTCGTTTAAATTTAGACAAGAGGACTAGTCTGAAAGTAAGAAAAACACTTTAGCACATTTTAATATATAAGGTCAAACATTGTGAGAAAAAAAACTGCACATATTATAAGAGCCATTTCAAATTGGTAATCCGATTTTTAAATAACCAAAACAAATCTTAAATGCTGCTGAAATCAATATTTCTTACTGAAAAGAACTATATATATAATATAAGTTTGATTCATAGAGCTAGCTGCCGTTAGCCCGTAGCATAGCTATGCTAGCCGGGTAGCTAGCTAGTAAGCTAGTTCCAGTTTGCTGCAGGCCAATACACTTGGATCAGGAGAGAACCAGACGGACTGCTAAACCCGGCCACTTTCTATATTTCGGAAAGAGGTTGTGGCAGGAGAGAGAACGCGTCGGGGTGGGAGCGAGTCAGGACGTAGCAACGTTTAAACGATGCGCATTTCCCTGGTGCTGCAGCGCTCTCAGCTCCCGCACTTCATGCATCGAAAGGAAGGGATAAAGAAAAAGGTCTGAGAGAAACTTGTTGAGAGACAGAAAGAGGTATAAGGGTAGATGGAAAGACTAAGTAGAAAGACAGAGAAGGAAATAATACAGGAAGGCTGGAAGAAAAAAAAGAAAGTTAAGATAGGAATAACTACAGGAGAGAGGAGAGAAGGAGACAAGGGAGGAGAAGTAATAAAAAAAATGAGATGGTAAGACAAGAAAGGGAGAAAAGGAAGGAGAAAAGGGCAGGAAGAGAGAGAGAAGCTTGCTAATTCCTCCCTCCCCCCTCTCCTTTCTCAGTCCTGGGATGACTCGACAGTCTGGGTAGTCAGAAATAGCACAGACAGCTGTGTGTGTGTGTGTGTGTGTGTGTGTGTGTGTGTGCGTGCGCGCATGTATGTGTGTGTGTGAGAGAGAGAGTTATAGGTCATAGGTGCACACAATTTGCTTGCTTGCCAATTTCCATGAGAAAGACTATAGCGGGTGGAAGTGGGGGGGCGCGCACACACACACACACACACACACACACAAGCAAACACACACACACACTCCATTGACTTTGGAAGCCACGGTCATGGTGCAGCCAACAAGTGTGGGAACTTTGGTCCACAAATCTCCCACTACCGGTTTCAACAGTGGGAAAATTGAGAGGGAGGTGTGTGTGTGTGTGTGTATGTGTGTGTGTGCGTGTTCGAGGGGGTCAATTTTCAACACGTCTCATTTGGGACGACACACTGACACGTTTCACTCTAACTGCAGAGACAAGATGCAGCAGGAGAATTAACTCAAGTGCTGCATCCCAGTCAATGTTATCTTATATTATTATATTTTATATCTGATGTGGGAAACTATTGATAGATGGCACAACCAGATGGAAATGTCCTGTTTTGACTAATTTCATGAGTAAAAACGTGACGAGTACTTTGTCACAGTGATTTAAAAATCCCTGACGCACCCATGACAGATACCAACGAGCTGCTTCAGTGTGTCTGGACATTAACATTCAGCGTGGTGAAGTGTTAGAGGACGACTAGAGTTAGCTCCTAAGATTATTTTATATTTGGCCCATTCCACACAGGGCACTTCTGTGTGTCGGACGTCAACGATACAACAGCTCATCTTCTGTTAACGCATATACAGACAAGAATCCTCCACATAAGTTCAGGTATCATAGAAGTAATAGAGACAGTAGTGTGTAAATGGAGTAGATCGGAGTAGAGGGGAGGAGAGAGGAGCATTAGTCTAAATATAGCGTGCTAATCCAGGGAACTCCCATGTTAAACTGTGAGTCCCATTTGGAACACTAGCTATGCTAACGCTAACTGAGTGGGTCACTGATATGACTGATATTAAATGCATTTCTACGAGGTTGGTATTTTGATCATGTCCGCTATTTAGCTACAGGTTAGCTTGTTGACAGCACACTGAACACGGCTGACAATTCCTTCGTTGAAACATTTAGCGTTGGTGTAAAGCTGCGCCTGTAGTTCTCACGTCAGACACATCAGAGGCGGATCAGCGTTACCGACGTTAGCTATGCTGCTAGCATGGCTAGAAAGTTGCATCACTGGGGTCGATGGGAAAATCCAAAGACATTTTATTGTTGTTTTTGCGCTAGTTGGAAGCACACTTGTATTTGCACTTACAAAAACAGACATTATTCGGCAGTTTTTATTTTCCAGGGCTTCTCCCTCATGTGTTTCTTTGTTTATGTATTTGCTGAGGTGGACTGTGGTTTGTTCGAAGCTGAAATAAATACAAAATATCTCCGCAGTGTTTGTGTCGGTCGGTATGCTCTTCACCAACGTGTGAAAACCTAAGCTGTACTTTTCCATTGCAGCACTGAGGACATAAAAAAAGTCCTAAGACAAAATGACACCACGTCCCCCCGATGGCGGCTGCAAGTATTTAGCAAAAAAATCTTATGACTTATATAAAAAATGTCTTATGTCTTGTAACGTTCTCATCCTTTGTTTCTGCCTGCATTGTTTCACTTCCTTTGAGAAAATAACTGTAGCAATTTGGAGGTGATTCAACTTCAAAAAATAAAAGAGAAAATGATTCAACATGATGAGAAAACAATACAAAATGCATGATGCAAACCTCTGCACGGATGACACATTAGATACCAAGAGTGTTGTGTTTTAAATCGTCAAGGAGTTCTTTTTTTTTTTATGCAACCACAAACAGCAGTGCTGTGCTTTAAAAAAAATAAAATAAAACAAATAAAAGTTAAATAGAAGTCTGGTTGTGCTGACAGCAGAAACATCTAGAGACAAAACACAGACAAAAGCAAACGACACACCTAGTGCTGTCATGGACACACAGCGTCATTAATGTTAACAATGGAAAATGTGAGAGTATGTAAAGTCCAACAGAAATCACTCAGTCACTCTGACACACACACACACACACACACACACACACACAC
>CALSBV010012176.1:491568-504127 GCA_943590825.1 Bovichtus diacanthus
GTGTGTGTGTGTGTGTGTGTGTGTGTGTGTGTGTGTGTGTGTGTGTGGGGGGGTTGTAAGTGTATGCGTGTGGTTTGCAGACTGAAGTGTCTATTGTCTAGACTCGGTCTCGCCGTCAGAACCAGAGCAGCTGACCGACTGACGTCTCAACACATGACGCGAGGTGCATTTATGTGACATTTAAAGAACAATATATTCACGTCACTGTATCTCCAGATCACACCCTCTGCACATTCAGTGGAAATCATATGTTCTGCAGCCATGCACAACTTTCCTTTAACACTGTAGTGTGTTGGCAATAATGTAGTTGTAAGCAGATATAAGGACATTTGTCAATAATTGTATATCCTATGGAGACATATTTGATATTATTACAACTGCAATTTACAAAATGTTCATTCATTAGCAGTTTATACACCAGACTCCACTTCTAGATGCCACAGAAGGAGTTATAGTTGATAAAAATGCATTAATAAATGCATATATCGGCTCACAACTACATTATAGTGCACATTTATTTAAGTTTTACATGTGTTATCCTTCAATACTCTTTGAGAGCAGAATAACATTTGTGTTGAATGTTGCATTGTATTTTATTCTAGCAAATCAGGAACTTTCTCCAATTTCAGACGATATTTTATCCAAAGGTTCTTCATTCAGCAGTGGTTCATCGAGCAGTTGAGCTTAGTTTGTTAAATACAAAAGAAGAGATACACATTGTGCATATTTGGCATATTTGGCATATTTGGATCTGAGACTTTTTTAATGACAGTACAAACAATCAGCTGTCAGTTGCTGTGCTACATATTTCATATATTCATATATTTCACATGTCAGAAAGTTGTCAGCAGGTTGCTTGATGGCTTTAACGTGACATCAAAGGCCTCACACACACGCACACCTTAATACATCTGCACGCTATGAAACAAGCAAATTAAACTGAAATAAATAAATGCAGGTCGTTTAAAATGTGCAGGGTCACATCTTGAAGGGCTGCGTTAAGTCGTTTACGCAAACAGCATCATGAAAATGAGGATTATCGAAAGCAACGTCAAGTCAACTACAGCAAAATATTACCAAATTGTGCAAATACACACTCGTACTTCCAAAAACCAGCCCCCAACCTCAACCCTTCCCCCTCCCTGCCTCCGCCTGACCTGACCCTTGACCTTCGCCCTCCCAGACACCCTCACTTCACCCCCCCTCGCCGCAGATGCACAGCAACGTTGGTTTCATATGCAAAAACAAAAAGCATTTGCATAGACACATCTGAATATGTGAATTTGTAATAGCAATTGTACGCTGAAGCCTACATATGTGCGTAGACGGATTCATCACGTGGGTCTTCATCAGTACACACAACAACATTGAAATCGGTGTGTATTTGTGGGACACATTTTCTTTTCTCATCATCTAAAAGCACCCAGCATCATCAAAATCAGTTCATTACAAAGAGGATCCTTCATTTACCAACAGCAACATGAAAGAGCAGGTACAACTCCTTCAGTATCTTAAAAGTTTAAAAGTTTTTTCTTTTCAGGCATTGTTTATCGAGCTACTTCTAAAAGAAAAAGCAACGTAGTGTTTGCACTGATTCATGAAAGAATACAGACATTTGGTTTAAAGTGGCAGCTTAGCTCAGACTAGTTAATGACAACTCTCTTTAACAAGCTAAAAGCAATTAACTATTTAGATCTTTACGCCCAACAGTGACAAAAGCAACTCAAAGCAGGTAAAATGAAGTTCACTAAAGCTGAAAGTAGGTGATGTGTTTGCTTGAAAAATAACTTTAACGATAAATCTATTATGAAATTCTTGCAGATCCACTAACTGATTAAAATAGATAAAACTCTTATAGCCAATTCCAGTTCAAACTCATTTTAAGACAATAAAATACACCACGTTTTTTTCAACAGACAACCTTACAGTTACAATAGTTCCTTTACGGGCACTCAGATGTTAATGTGAACATTTAGAAACTAGACAATCATACGCCAACTTCCCCTGGGCCAGACTAATTAATGAAAAGACAAGACACAGTTGTTTTGAACGACATAAACAGACTACAATTGAATTATTTAGAAGACCAGACAGCACTACAGCGTTTTCTTCTGCCCTCAGACCAATTAATGAAAACAAGAGACAATCTTTTCCACATTGTCACATGACACTATGCATATTAGCAGGCAGACAGCCATTGCCTTTATTTAAAGCACAAGCCTCTTGGTCGTCAGACAGTCTCTGTATGGATTTATTCACACTGCGAGACAGACATATAGTGCCGGCTCTGACTTCAGACTAATTAATGGGACAATATGGGTCCAAGGGCCTCAGCTGAGCACTGCCTTGTATGCAGATTATATGCAGAGAGCACACACGCAAACACACACAACCCCCAAAGTCACGATGACCTTGACCCCCAGACGCACACGGTGTATGCATCTACATATATGCATATACCACGATGATGACTTTTTTTTTTCCCATGTGTGTTATTGGTGTCTAGACCGAGAAACAATGAACAGCTGAGAGCCTGAACAAGAGGCATGAAGGAAGCAAAGAAGGAAGCGAGGAAGGAGGATTTAAGCAAGGAAAGGAAGGAGGTCAGGAAGTACAGAGTTGTCATCATGGAGGGTTTTTAATTTTTCATTTTAATGGTATCTTGAGTGTTAATTAACATAGAAAAACAGTGAGAAATCGGGTATTTTCCATCATTTAGCTGGTGGGTGGTTCTAGATACTACACTACCCATGAGCCTCTGCTGCTAATGCTATGGAGAAGAGAACAGAAGAGAAGAAGATCAAAACATGGCGCTGAATTTGCTGAATTTATTCAAAGTTGACCCAGAATTTAAAAAGTAAATAGAGTGAGGCTGCAGATTGTCTTTTCCAGTTTCAACACCTTCAGTTTCCCACCCAACATCAGCAGAATTTTAAGCTCTATAATCAGATGTTTCTTGCAGAAATGCATCTTGGAAGTCGTAGTTGACTTCTCCTCCTTTCATTACATTTTTTAACACAGTTATTAATCATTTGTACCGATGACTCAACCGGGATCATTTCACGCCCAACCACGTCAAGAGAAATTGTCCATGGGACGAACGACTTGAAGAACAGCAGACTAGTAGTCTGTCAAGTGGAAATGCGCCTTTAATAGCTCCTATTGACGTGCTCCACTAAGACTGTGGCTGTACTGGGCAGCTCCCAGTGTCATGTGGTATATGAAACTGGCATACAAAGAGAAGGCAGCTGAGGCGACTTACGGTGGATAAGTCATTTCTTCCGAGACAAATTACTGTCTGTTTATCGTACACGAGGATTAAAGCGATTCCGGTTCTGGGACGATGCCAGCTGTCAATCAAAGAACAAAAAAAAAACTAAACATAAAAAGGCAGAGTTTGATCCACACAGGCTTCTGTAAACACGCCGCTCTTCTTTTAACCGCAGGAAAAAAAGGCAAATGTAGAACAGAATTTTTTATATAATTTTACAAATCACACAAATGCACAGCCACACAGACAGGAAATTAATAGACGCAGACTAACACACGTGCACGCTTACACACACACACGCGCGCACACACACACACACACACACGCACAGAGACAGCCAGACAGAGAGGTTTACATAATAAGTCTAGAAGGCCTGCCAGAACAGACTCAATCATTTAATTTCCATGATTCAGTGAGTGAGAGAGAAAAAGAGACGGAACGAGACAGAAGGGAAGAAAGAAAGAAAAGCAATTGATGAGAACTAAAATATAGAAACAAGAAGCACAAACACTGCCTAAAAACTGTTGGCCGTGTTTGAAAAAATATGACAGATTTGAACTCTAATTTCCCTTTTTTTCTTTTTAGGGAACTTTTTTGTTTTCGCATTGGATTTGTTGAAACATGCGTGAGAACACAATTACACAAGTACTGCAAAAATATCCAGCTACTTAAAACTGCTTTAATATTTCCATTTTAATCTACTTTATATACTACACTGCAATATACTTTGGAAGCAAATCTTATACTCTCTTTACTGCACTAACTTTAGATTATAAAATGTCAACTCATAAAAGATGATGTAATGTATTACTACAGGTTAAGATACCTAGCAGTGTATAAGTATCCACACTTTTATCAGCTACAACATTAAAGTGATAGACACTGAAATGGGCTTTTCTGCAGCACTTTTACTTTCGGTTCCTTGAGTTTATTTTGATGCTAATTTTGCACTTTTACTTAGAGCAGGGTTACTGCAGTTTAAGTTGGATTAAACACTTTTTTTAATGCCACTTGGAATAAAATGTAACTACAACTTAATGCACAATTATTCCGGATTCTTGTGACGTTTAAAAAAATAATTCATAAAATCCTACTTCCTGCATTTTAAAGTCTTTTAAGACTTTTTAAGGATCTGCAGAAACCCTGTTAAGAGGATTACATTGCACTTAAGTAAAAGAAAAGTTGGATAATTAATATTAATCTATCTCCCAAACATTATGCCAGTATAAACTAAAAATGATATCAAAAAGAGCAGTGTAAACATTGTTCACTTTCAGCGTGTGCTTGAATGTTTTTTTCTGAGCTTGTCTTTTTTCCCGTCGTTGTGTCTCATGGCTCACGCTGTTTCAGCTCTGCTGCAGTGACGGCACATTTATGACAGTTATCTCATTTAAAAAGGTTTAAAAGTTCTTAAAGTTTGAGCGATCAAAGACAAAGTTGCGTGCACGTTGCCTCAGGATGTAGTTTTGCACCACAGATATGCTGTGAAAAGTGGAACTGGGTAAAAAAAACATGCAGTTCTTGTTTTTTTACACAGATTTTTAAACATCATCTCCGTGTCACATGGGAGCTGCGGCTTGAACAGGATGTGGAGAGCGATGTTTTCTGTACAGAGTGACACCTGACAATCACGTCGCCTCGGATTTCAGATGTAAGAGTGACGTTTTATTCAAGCTATAAATATAGCAGATATTGTTGACTGCTGGTGCTTTTGTACACATATTATGATGATACCATCTCATGTTTCAAACTGCAGAATGACTGTTTCCATTGGAGGATGTTTGCGACGTTGTAAACGCTGAGATAACCGCGGCACGGACTTCCGCTGGTGTTACTCTAGCTGTAATTAATTAACATTAATGCCCCGTGTCACCTGCCAAAAGGCCTGAGTGAAAATTGGCTGTGGTCTGGTTAACGCGCTCTCTGCAAGCTGGTGTCTGTACTTGGCTAAAGAAAAATTGAAAAAGGAAAGAAAAAAGCTCCACTCTGTGAGATTTAATCAACATTTAATCTCCTGCTGCTCTTCTCATTTTCAGGATGCATCGACGAGTTAATCAGCAAACAAAAAAACTACCATCTTAATTGAATCTTTAGAGGAATACTTCACCCAATTACTCACGCTGGACTTGAATTCTTGTGTTTTTCTCACATGCCTTTGTGGTAAACAAAGAATTAAAAAAAAAAGTCTCACGTAGGCGCGCTGCCGTCATGAGTCCGAAGTGTATTAACTGGTGATGTTTTAGCGAAAATGCTTGTGTTTAAGAAGTAGTTAACGTACGGATGGATAAAGGAGACTTGGATTATGCTGCGCGAGTTGTGTGAGAGTTTGCAAAGGGATGTTTTTATGTAGTTTTGTTGTTTGTCTCTTCAATTCATCAAGAATTTTCTCCGTTTTCTATTCTTCGTTCACCATGGAGGCATGTAAAAAAACCCAAAAAAACTTTTCTTCAAGAATTTGAAGTAATGCGCGGTGAGTAATTGATACAAAAATGGTTATTTGGGTGAAGTATCCCTTTCAATTTTGGCTTTTCGAACTTACCGACGTTGAAAGCTGAACCAAAATGGACTCGATCAGAGGTTTGAGAGTTATCAGTGTATGATAAGCAGATTCGATTCAGGATTCAGCTTCAATAAAAAACCACCGCGCCCACATACGAAGTAAAGAACTGTCAGGTAGGGGTTTGGTGTCTTGCTCAAGGGCACGCAGGCTGTTGCGAGGATCAAACTTGTGACTTAACAGCTCCAGGAATGTGTGTTAACCAGAGAAGACGCCCAGTCACAGCGTGTCCTTCCTGTGCCCAACGCCGCAGTCACATCCTGTCCACTTCAAGAACACTTTGAATCTTTTCCTCAAATTCAATAATCAAAATAAATACCACTACCCTCCAGCTGAACTCACGCACACACACACACACACACACACACACACACTCAGACAACATTTACGTTGGCTATCGAGAGACAGACTGTAGAGGTGTTACTGTTAAGACGGCCAGACATGTAGTAACAAATGTACAGGGGAACCAAGCTGCTGGTCGGAAATGAGTCCTAAGAACTGATACAAGCGATGACTTCACCGCGCACACACACACACACACATGGCTAGCCTGTGAGTAATGCTGATGTCATGTGCTTTGACTAGCAATGTCTGCCGCTCCGAACAGATGTGTTTTTGCATAAGTGTGTGTGTGTGTGTGTGCTCTTATATGTCAGAGGGTGTAACAGGTATATGTAACCCTGCAATTACAAGCTCACAGATCCAGATGAGGGACGGCGTGCTTAGGAGACGGATAAATGATAGTTTGACGTGAGTCTGGGTCTTTGTAGCTCCTCCACAAGTCTGGGAAGTCTGAATTTATCTAAATTCAACAACTTCAAAGTATTGAGAAAATATAATATGTTACATTTTCCGCATTATAATGTCTAAAAATGACCTTATGTTATATATTTTGTTGGGTTACGTACATACATTATCCTGTGAAACCTAGAGAAATCTGTAATTACCGTAATTTCCGGACTATTCAGCGCATCTGAATATAAGCCGCACCCACTGAATTTTTTAAAAATATGTATTTTGTACATAAATATGTCTATAAGCCGCAGGTGTCTACAGGTACATTGAAACAAATGAACTTTACACAGGCTTTAACGAAACACGGCTTGGAACAAAAATAAATAGGCTTTTAAACGCCTTCAACTTGAAAGCTGCATCATATGCCTTTCTCCGTGTCTTTGCCATGATGAGGGTGACAACATGACCGTAATCAGAATCATGACCGTTCATAATGTCCGCTGTTTAAAATGTCCGCTGTTCATAATGTCCGCTGTTCATAATGTCCGCTGTTCATAATGTCCGCTGTTCATAATGTCTGCTGTTCATAATGTCCTCTGCTGAAGACATTCCAAGAACTAATAATGCAATTGAAGGTTGGCATAATGTTTTTAGAGGTTCATTTGGTACACTGAAGGAAACACCGAGACATTTCGTAAAAAAGTTAATTACCGTAATGAACGGGAAGTTTGAGCACGCTCGATTTATGTCACATTATGTGACGGTGCTCAGTTTTTTGGCAACATGAAGCTTGTGAAAGCAGGAAAAATCCATAAATTAGCCGCGTCATTGTATAAACCGCGAGGTTCAAAGTGTGGGAAAAAAGTAGCGGCTTATAGTCCGGAAATTACGGTATAACAAAAATAACGTTTCATTTGGTCGTCTTACGCGTTGTCTTAGTCATATAAGTAATTTTAATCCAGTTTTAAACCACATTTTTACGATACACTTTTTAGATATTGGTCGTTTTTAACTCTATATTTTAACCGGATGAAGGAATTTAGTCATCGGACGACTGGATCTTAAGTTATCAGAGAAACAAGATGAGCCACCGTTAGCGTTAGCATAGCTTTAAGCACCCTTTGTCTGCCAAACAGCGTAAGAGAAAAATTTTAACGTGAACTGTTTTTTTACAGTTTTTTAATAATCACCTGGTACGTTTGTTATGGAGAGGAGGAGAAAAACCTTCTGAATGACGAACACTGAAGGAATCCTAACAGCTGACTGCAATGAAGGCAACGCTGGTGAAGACAATAACTCCCACGCTCCTTCACAACGCCGCCAAACTGCGTCTTTTGTTATTGTTTTGACGGCGAGACACCTGGCGACAGAAAATTATATATTGTGTGTTTAAATGCTTTAAATCCAGCTGTTACAGGTGCAAGGGAAGGCCTGCCCATAATATTAATATATAACAGCATTATATATGGCCACCAGGACTCAGCTGAGTTACTATTGTAAGTGATTTATCAGCTGTCGTTGGCTATTTTGCTTTAGCAGAACTAGATTTCTTTTTCTCCAGCTTTTCATTTGTGTTGCTAATCAGGTCGCTTAATATCATATCAGGTGTCTGTTATAAAATCTCAGCTTTTTCCCCCAGTTATGGATCTATTTTTAACAGGGAAACCCGGCCTTTTCCATCACGTCTGCATCGTGCTTTGATCGCCACATCTCAAGTGCATAACGTGGATTATCCTGTGTTAAAACTCTCGTGTCTTTCATCTTCCCTGTCACACTCCACTGCGTGATGTCCAGCGCAGCTGAAACTCCTTTACCATAATCTTGTTTTATAAATAAAGGCAGGCCAATGCATCATTAGCGTCAGCCTCCAAACCCAGGTTCTATCAACTCCTAGACAATTTTCAATTCACCAGAATGTGTCTGTCTTTTTTTGCTTATTTCAGTTTCTATTTTGCTGACACCTTGTTCCTTGTTTCTAAAGTGTTGACACATTCTTCTCTCTCTAGTGTCCCTGCAGTCCTCTCTCTCTCTCCTCCTTTGGTTTATCTGTTTCCCTCCCTCAGTCTTCCAGACTAAACATCATGTCTGCTCTCAGACAGAGGAATTGTGTTTTTGTGTGTGTGTGTGTGTGCATGCATTCTTAACTTGTATTTCTGCTACAAGTCCAGTTATTTCACCAGTTCATTGCTATTACTACCTCTTATATCCAATGTAGGATGTGGCGTCCGTTTAGTGAATCCTCTTTTCTCTTAAGAAATTGTTTTCCCAGTTTGATGTGGAAGATCTCACTTGAACTATGGCTGCACGATATGAGGTGAAAAAAAAAAGAAATAACGTTGTTGAATATAATTAAATTTAAATAAACAGATATTAAAGTGTACTCAGGTCTGCCTTTCTGCTGTTTTCAGTATACTGCAAAAAATTTAAAAAAAATTTAAAATAAAGGAAATTATTTCCAATATTCTTTAATTAAACAAATTGAATTTGAAATTGAAATGGTGTGAAATGTTTGGGCGTCCTCCTTTTGACCATGTAACGCATTGCTATTAACAGAGATAATCAGGGTTCTCTCAAATTCAAGGACTTTCCAGGACTTTCCAGGCCCGGTTCCATCATATTCACGGACCCAACAGGGTTAAAGAGGTTGAATACCGTCACACCTTCTCGAGGCGGGTGGAGCGAAGAGTGAAAAAAAAACAACAAAAGAACTTCAATTTCTATTCTTGCAATGAATTATATAAATCCAAGCACTTTCAACGACCCATTTCTATTTAGGTCTATTTTCCCAAACTTTCAAGGATTTCAAGGACCTAAGATCTAAAAAATACACCTGCAAAACTGTTATTACTTCTGTTACTATTACCACTATAGCTACCTATATACTACAAATAAGACTCACACTTTTACAGAGACTATAACTTGATGTATAACACTAATACAAACAATGGTACTGCTGGTATTTAACCTTGTCTTGCAGGCTCACGAAGCATCTGCTATAGGAAAAATGTAATTTCAAGTAGGCTGCATGGTAAATAAATGACTGGTGACTCCCCTGTGAACCCACCCCACACGTAATAAGGGGAACACATTACTCACTGTGTTCTCAATGATCTTTTCTTTGAAATCTAAAACTGGAAAAATCATAATAAGCCTGTCAAAATATCTCCTCAACCGTCCAAGAAAACCAGTTTCTAAATAGATCTTCTGTCATTTGAATCATGCTTCTTTAAAAGTCTGTAACAAATTGTTTTGGGATGAAAACATCCCAAAGGTTTGGGATTTTCAAAAGACAGCATGTCATGTAATCATTTTTGATTAGTTGATGTGTATCTGGCCAGGCTGAGTTCCACCCTGCTGATGTTTCCAGTCTTGAATCAAGCTTCGTGAGGCTCCATTATGAGTTTTATATAGAAAATGTAAAATGCTCATTTTGTCTGATGAATACTCCAAAACCTAAACATGTTCAGTTTCGAGCCGCAATGATTAGTCCATCGACAAAGAGAAGTAATCTAAAATACCACTAATTCACTTCTACTGTCAATGCTTCTCGTATTACTACTAATTAAACCTGCAAAGATCAATCGATGAGTCAATCTTCGGGGGAAATTTGCAACAACTCATTAGCATTTTTGAGTCATTCTTTCTTTTCAATGTGAATATTTTCTGGGTTTCTTTGTCCTCTTGTGATTGCAAACTAAATATATTTGGGTTTGGGGCTGTTGCTCTGACAAAACAAGACACATTTGAAAACAATACCTTGAACCGAGCCTTCTGGGAAACTGATAGGCTTTTGTTGACCATTTTCTGACATATGCATCTTCTTGTCCAAACATTTGAATCACGCCGTCTGAGTCAGCCCTGCTCCTGACCTCAGCTGGACACACACACACACACACACACACAGCTTTCATCTAAATGACCTTTCAATGTTATGACTGTACCAGCATGGGTTGTCCCCAGTGGGAATAGAACTCCTAACCCAGGAAGGTTTTAGTGCTTCTTCACCAAACAGCACACAAACATACAAACATAAAAGCCCACTCATATATAAACACACACACACACACACACACACACACACACACAAACAGGGATTTCCCGGATACGACCACACACATGAACACGCACGCACGCGCACACATACATACATACACACGCGCACGCACGCACGCAGGCAGACGGCTAGACAGACGTCTGGCTTTGCTCGAATGACGAAGCGGCGACAAAACTTCCAGCTCCCCCCTTTTCCACCGAACAAACCCACCATTTCCTCCAAATACCCAGCTTTCTGTGTCCTCTGCGGTAACTTCCTGGTAGTTTGAACACATTTATATATACATATATATATTTAAAACAATAAAAAAGTGTTAAAACCCTCAGCGAAAGAGGGGTTTTTTTTTTTTCAAATGAAGCAAAGTGACCGTTGAGATCAAAAAGCAGACACAACGGCTCCGGAACCCCATTGGAAAATCACACAATCTGTCAAAGTTATCTCTCGTAGCGAACACAACAGCCTTTAATAAAGCCTGGAAATGTTATAATTGAAGAAACACAGGCGGATTACTCATTTCGGCTCTGCGGAAAGAGATGGGAAGCTTGCGGTTTTTGGTTCAAGTTCAAAATCAAGCGTTATTAGTCACATACGGGTTGAAGGTTCACTGGGGAGAAAACCCCTTAATGTCCTTTAATCAAACGGCCCGATTTTAGCTAACTTAATAACGTTAGTTTCTACAGTTTTACACAAACTGTACAAGGTTTAACAGAGGGAAACAGAAAGTCAACTTACATACAACATTTAATAGATTCAAAATGAAAGAGTGAGCTCATTTTGTGGTGTGAAAACAGGCAGGAGCATGTCACTTGAAACACAACCCAACATCAACCAAAAACTATTTAAAAAAAAAAAAATTAAAAAATTAAAACATTTAAGGCTAATTTCTCCTCCTTTCTGTGCTCGTGAGGAGGTGTACATCTAAGCCGATGAAACAAAAACTAGCTTCGTTTACTTATTAATCCAAAATACCAAGTGTGTAGCTTCACAATCATGATGTAAATACGTGGTTAAAGAAGAATTCGGTGATTTAGAAACAGTAAAAAAAAAGTCATGCAACGTTGAGTTACTCACTGATTTCCATGCTCTGGAGGGAGGTGTAGCGCTTGCAGTTACAAGTACAGGAGACATTGGCGGCGGTGGCGTTTAAAACACCCATCAAGTTCAACATTTAAAGCCTCCTAAAATCAGACATTAGGCTTTTACTCCAGAAGAGGAAGACAGGGAAAAGGCTGGAGAAGAAAAAAATTCGGAAGAAGGAGAGGAGACCAGAAAACACACACACACACACACACGCACACACGAGAAAAAAAAAAAAAAAAAAAAACCCCACCAAACTCCCCCCAAAAAATCCTCCCTTTTTCTCGTTTCTTTCCAGCCTCCTCTCCTTCCCCTCCGGTCCGTCCGTCCGTCCTCCTGTTTCGGTTCTCTCCTCCTCCTCGGTCCCGGTTTCTCCTCCTCTTCCTCCGAAATCGATCTAGCTAACGTTATGTGTCTATCGGCGTACCGTAGAAGTGTCGGCACAGCCGTTAAAGGGAGTTTTGAACGGAGCTTTTTAGAAAAGAAAAAAAAAAAAAAAAAGAAAGAAAAAGAAAATGTCGTTGAGCGCTGACTAGTTTAAATGTCCGGTTCCATCCGTTGGAAATCAGGTTTAATGGTTCCGTGTTTTCAGCCGAGTGACCGGCGACTAAACTGCAAACGGACGTCTGTCTGGTCCTGTGTGTTTCTCTCTCTCCCTCCCTCACCCTCCTCCTCCCTCTCTCTCTCTCTCTCCAGGGATTTCTCAGTGACACTCCCCCCCTCTGTCTGTCTGTCTGTCTCTCTCTCTATCCCCCCTCTGTCTCTCTCTTACTCTCTGTCTCTCTCTTACTCTGTCTCCCCCCCTCTGTCTGTCTGTCTATCTCTCTCTGTCTCTTTCTCTCTCTCTCCCCCCTGTCTCTCTCTT
>CALSBV010012176.1:566218-589502 GCA_943590825.1 Bovichtus diacanthus
CACACACACACACACACACACACACACACACACACACACACACACACGGAGGACTCTGTTACTGCATTGGAGGAGTTGTGTTAAAAAATGTCCAGCAAAGAGCCACGACTAGCTGAATAAATATAAACCAGCCCGCGTATAATCAACATACATCAGTCAATAGACACAGATATATACATTTTTCACATTTATCTTTACCTGGATATCTTATCTGGCTCAGGAAAAAGTCCCGTAATGATTTCAGGCAGCTGTACATTTGAATATCGGACAGTTTGGCAAGTTTATCTGCGCTTCAGGACGGTTATATTGTGTATCGTGGTTTAAAACCCGTAGAGACGCGTGCAAATGAACTGTTTTATTTCAGTGTCTCCAATCTCCTCGACCTCGTTTCATTTCTAACTCTTCATACTCGTCGTCATTCCTGCAGGACATCAAAGCCTGTGAGGACGACCTGAACACCCTGCTCAAAGTGGAACCAAATAACTCTGCCGCCATGAAGCTGCTGGAGGAGGCGCAGAAGAAGAAGTAACGACACGCTGGGGACTCTGGAGACGGCGGTAAGGATCGGTCACTGCACTGCGTACGAAAAAGGAGAGGAAGACGAATAAATCGCTGATTACGAGCCGAGCAGTGACGCGATTCAGCCGCTTAAGTCAAAGACTTGACCTGCGTTTCCCAAAAGCTTCACTCGCACCGAACACGTGTTTTGATCCGTTTACTCTCTTTGGAACAAACACGATTCAAACTCAGAATAAACCTTTACCGTCATTTGTAAAAGTGACGTTCAGCATCACGTGGAGCTCGTGCTGGACGCCAAAACGTAAATGTCAAAGCCCTCTTACTAGCTTTCTGAGCTTTCTCCCGCATCTGGCCTCGTCTTCAACATTGGATGGAACATTAACATCATCTTTTTTTTTGTTAGAGAGCCGGTCATATATATATATACACGACCATCCGGCGTTTCACTTAGGTCACGTGATCCAGTTCCACTCGCTGATGAAGTTTTAGGCACCCAAGTGTTGGGACATTAACCAAAAAGAAAAAATAGATTTTTGATCAGGAAAGGATATCTACTAAAGTACAGCAAAAATATCTAACGGTTGAGACATTTATACGACGTCTCGCTGTACCGAGAAGTTGACCTTCCAATTCTAAAATCAACAAAATTCTACTTTTTTTTTTTCTTGTTTTGCACGTCTATTTGCTGTGTTTAAAGACGGTATCTGTGCGTTGCTGCGGATAAAGATTAGGATACGCTAAAGTTATTAGTATTATACTGTTTATAGAATTTAGATTCCAGTCGTGGCTGCTGTGTAAGTGTGATCCAAACATTTCCAATAAGTTATTTAAAAGAAAACAAAAGATGTAATCATTTCTGAAGTTCACGTTTTCATCTCACTAAATATTCTGCTTCAGTCTGTATTTGTTGGCGTTTTTAAGCTTGTAAGAACGTTTTTCCGCTGCGGTCAACACTGTTTGCTCTCCCGCTTGCTGCACGTAAAGGGTTTTATTCATTAAAGAAAGAAAGAAAGACAAAAAACATTTAACATGTCCCGGGACAAATTGGTCCAAAACCCAAAGATATCAATTTTAGAATCGCACAAAACGTCACATTTGAGAAGCTGGAACCAGAGAATCCTTGATCCTTATTGAAAAAAAAATTATTTAGTTGACTTTTCAAAAGTATTTGCAGATAATATTTGGTAAATCAACTCATCGCTGCAGCTCGACACTCGTTTTAAATTAAGTCTGCGTCGACGCCCACTTTGCGTCTAAACATCTGTGATTGTAAAGGTTTATTCTGCACTTGATTTTTATTTAATTTTTTTCACATAATGTTCTACACTCAAACCTACTGTAGGATGAATAAGTAAACTACCTGAGGCTTGTGAGTACGTGTGAATGTTTGTATTTCTCAGTGGATCTTCTCGGGATGATTGCAGAGTTGGTCGTGTGGGCGTTAAAAACACTATGCCTTGGCATTATAGCATGTATGTGTTAAATTTGTGTTTTTATTTACCTTTTCAACGCCAGACTTCAGCTGACACGAGGCGTCCATGTTTGTTCCTTTTCGTGCACTTCTGGTTTATTGACGCGAGTTCTACTTATTCAAACTTTTAGTTCCGATAACTCCGATATGACATGAAGGCAGCATCGCGTATTTTCCACGTCCGCTTTGAAGCTTCGATTCCAACGACGTCCACAAATCCAGAGCGTTGGACACGAAATTAAACTTCTTTCCTGCCTTGTTTCACTCCACTGAGGATTATATTTGTTTCTTACTTTTACCCTCAGAATCAGTTTTTTCCTCATTTTGAAAGACAAATATGCGAAACAAGTAAAAGCATCCTCGTATACAAAGTACTGTTTCATTCTGCAATTGACTCTTATTCCATTTTATCGTATTATTGTGAAAAATAAAAAGTAGTAAAATCTCTCATCGGTGATCCTGCTGTAGCTTGGCAAAGTCCATCTTGCCCAAAGTGCCTGTCTTCATCCTCCGTCTGCTGCTCTGCATTAGTTTCTTTAAAAGAAGAAATTGCTCCTCCAGTTACGTGTATCATGCAAGGAAAGTTTGTGAAATGCGTGTACGCGCTGCAGAGCGACCACAGCCTGTTGGAAACTGAGCTCCTTTTTGTTTTATCACATTTCTGCTGTTTTTGTAATTTGCAATTTTGTTCGTCAACCTGCTTCTGTTTTAACTGCAATAAACTTAAAAAAACTAAAACATTCTCATGTCTTTTCTACAACTTTAAAGCAAAAGTTTTTACTTTTTCAGTCTGCGTGTTTGCTTTCTGGCAGCAAGAAAGATGAGGCCGAGACTCAGAACTGCATCCAGTCGCATCTTGTAGTATGCAAGCCAGCAGGCTCTTCTGGCAAATTGTACCCACAATCCTTTGCACGGCCAATATGAGCAAGTGTCAAACTTCCAAGTTGTATATACTTAGTTTGTTTTTAATGAAGTCACAGTATAGCAGAGTTTTTCTTACATTAGTCAAACTATACTATGTCTTTGGATAGAGTCATGCTAAGCTAACGAGCTGTAGCTTCATAGTTACTGTACAGACGTACTCAAATAAACTTTATGTAAAATATAAAATCTGCACAAAACAAATGGAACTAAGTGATTTAAGTGTGTGTGTGTGTGTTCACGTCTGGTTTAAAACTGTACCTGAACTCTCCCGCTGTTCATGGGGATGTAGGTTTTAGGGATCTTTGTCCTTTTTGGAAAGTTTTGTAGCCGAACATACTGTAAAAACCTTCACTTTGTTATTCTGTAGACTGCTGTATAAATATTTTAACTTCTCCCTCAGCTGCACATGCACACGATCTCAAATCGAAACGAACTGATTAAAGAGTGTGTGTTGGCGGTGAACTCAAGACACGACTCTTTCACAGATCCGGTGCATTTCGAACAAAGGAGGGAAGCTAAACGACTTCATACTTATAGAAGAAACACAGGCTACAAATAGTTTGTCTTCAGTCAGAACTAAAATTAAAAGTTAGTTAAAAAATCTGATTTAGTTTCATAGTGTACAGAAGTCTTCTGTCTGGCGTGTCCAGCTTCATTTAAAGAAAAATAATGAATTACATCCTCTTCTGTCGACACGTACTCTCTAACTCGAACTTTCTACTTTGGGAGTTGTCTAAATTATGTTTAAGCAGCAGTATTATATTCTGGGGGGGGGACCCGGCAGTACATCAAAGCCGGGCAGCGCTGAGCCTACGTCTACACCCTCGTCACGAGGAGGGTCGGCTGACGGGCGCTGGACCAATAAGTGTCACCGTTTTGTATTCTGTGAAAACCAAATGAGAGAAGTTAACATCTTGTTCTGCAACCAGACGTTATCCAGGAGAACTTTTGAGAAACTCTCCACGTGTCCATGAATTCACCGAATTTCGTTTTATACGCTATTCCAGCGAGTTCGACTTTCTCGCACTTCCAGACAAACTTCCAGCAGGAAACCCCAGTATGAGAAAGCAAAAGAAAACATGCGGCATTAACAGGCTAGTGGTGATAATAAACAGAGCAGGGCTGATTTGGAACTGATAAAACCTTTATTTCACTTTAAATTGTCTTTTACATTTTGTCCTGTTTATAACATGTAAGGTGAAACTAGAGTTTGATTTTTTTTTTTTAAAAGACATACACAAATCTAGTATTACTTTAATAACCAGGATGGGGTGGGGTGGGGTGGGGTGGGGGGGGGAGGTGTTGAAGGGTTTTTATTTTTTTTGTAATTTTCTCATTTTTTATTGTGTCCTTAAGCTAAGTCTAAATCTTCACAACCACGTGCGCGCTAAGCAATAAAACCGTCACAGAAGCAAACTTTTTTTTTTTGTTGTTTTTTTGGGTTATTTTTTTCCTTTTTATTTTAAGCATAATACTGGTCAGTAAAAACAAAATGATTTGAGATACCAGATATACAGACAGGCTCGGTGCCACATTCACTACTGCATGGGATCATTTTTTTCCTTATAAAGCGTAGAATAACTGCCTTTTTGTTCAGCTAACGAGAAAAAGAGCGGCAGGGAGGAATAATAATTCTTTTTTTTTTTTTTACCTTTTAAACTTCAGTGGATGAAAACATTTGTCCCCAGCAAAAGAAAAATAAAACATTGAGACACATGACTTTTCTACACCTAAAGAGTGGAATGTCGAGATGGTTAGTGACAAGGTTATTGTGACACTGAGTGGATAAGAAAAATAAAAATATTTTTGAAGAATAAAAGAGGGGCTTTTGCATTCTGGCCGGCTGACATCCCCGATGTTTCTCAAAGTTTGGGAACCGCTTTTGAACACGTACAAATATCTCGCTATTGGCAGCGCGAAGTCATTTAAACGAGCGAAACCACCACGAGGTTCGCCAGTTCAAATGTATTATAATTGTAAAAGATCAGATCCGAAAATGAGCCAGAAAAATGTACCGTTAACTGCCGATCAAGTGTTTTTCGCTTTTTTTTTTTTTTTTCTTCCCGAAATGCAGTCAAAAAGATAAATCTGGAAAGGTTGCCTCGACACATGCGCATGTTTATGAGCTGTAGCCTGAATACATTAACCGTGATCCAAATCGCAGTCTCTCACTTCCACTAACAGATGATTGGCTGATCGGCTGCCGGGACTTTTGGCTCCTTCAACGCACGTACGTGTTGTGTGGACTAAACTGCGCCAAGGGGGACACGGAAAATCAGTACTTCCTAAATTTGAAAGAATCCAATTTGGTCACACCTTTGTCATAGTTATTAATCAAAAGATGCAACTTTTGAAGTCGTTACTCAGTTTCGAGTTGCGTTTCGCCTGTTTTTCAAGGTCAACAATGAACTTTGATGCTCAACTAAACGTTTGGTATTAAGGCAGTTAGCCGATACGCTAATCTCAATCACCTTAGACAGAATATCTGGCTCAACTGCCACAACTGTCATTTCATATTTTGGGAAATGAAGCAGGAAGACGTCGATCCACGGGCCGTAAAAATTCCCCACTCGATGGTTGCGGTACATTTACACGGAGATAAATGGCGGCGTCCATTCTCGTCGGCAGATCACGTCATTCAGCAGCGAGTGGGAACTTTTTTTTGAAGACTTGTCAATACGAGTAGTTACGGGGCATAAGGAGGGTGTGTATGGGGGGGGGGGGGAGGGGAGAAGAAAAAAGAAGTACCAAAAATAAAAATGATCTGGTCAAAAATGCCAAAGCTTGAAACAGCAGCTGACTGAGACGGCTTCAAGGTTTTCATTGCAAGCAGGTGTTAACGAACAACATCGACAAACCGTTTTGTTTTCCAAAAGACAGATTTACAGTGAAGCTCTAAAAATGTTTTACAATTTTACAGTTCTCAAAAACCGGGGGAAGAAGAGTTTGATTTGTTTTACACACAAAAAGAAGAAGAAGAAGAGGAGGAGGAAGAGGAGGAAGGAGGAGGAGGAGGAGGAAGAAAAAGTAATCGCGAGGGGAAATGAACATGTAAAGGGTTAACAGCAGTGCTGATGTTCACCAGCACCTCGACTGGATCCAAAGGGAGCAGGCAGGTGAGAATCTTCTCAAACATCTAGATGGAATGTATGCTTTTTTTATTTTTTCATTTTTAATGCAGTTTTCAAATCAGTTTTTAGATCCGGACTGAAAATATGCAGAATGGCGTTGAATCAAACTCCGGGTCTCGGTTAGAAAATAAAATTAAAAAAATGGTTTACGCAGCAGGTGAAACGCTTTTGAGTTTAGGTTGGTCAGTGTCACAATACAGCCTTGTAGCCCCTTCTGTATAAACCTCAGCACAACGGCACTGCTGCTCAGACACGCACCCTCCCAGCTCAATATTGTTTGCGCCATCAAACGAGGATCTGGTGGCAAGGTGGAGGAAAAACTAAACATCACAGTGTTTGTTGAAAATAAACAGACAGTTTAATAACCTTTTTTTTTTTTTTGTTTTGTTTAAAGTGGAATAAAACCAGCCATTTGCCAGTACACTAAGAAAAGCCAAAAGAGAAGGGATGGACAACTATGAGTGCATTAACTCACTAGAGCGGAGAGGAGGGGAGGGGGGGAGGACAACTATATAAGTGCATTAACGCAATAGAGCGAGGGGGGGAAGGGAGGGGAACAACTATATATGTGCATTAACTCACTAGAGGGTCGGGAGGTGAGAGAACGTACTGAGATGTTAGGAAGGAGGGAAGAGGAGTGAGGGAAGAACGGAAGGAATGGAGGAGGAAGATTAAACGAGGAGGGGAAAAACGGGGGAATGTGGGCTCTAAAAGATTAATTATTTTGTAGTTTTGGTTAAAAACCCTCCCTGCGTGCTATAAGACTAGACGGACCAGTGGCTTTAGTCTGCTGGTCGCCTTGGAGTGCCATGATCAGGGGGGGGAGGGTGGGAGGAAGGACCGTTGGGTGATGGGAGTAGTTTCTCTCTTTCTCTCTCTCCCCCCCCCTTTTTTTTATTTTTTAAATATATATCTGTCTGTGAAGGTCAGGTACTATTCATGCTGTTGGTTATACAGAAGGGAAGTCGGGAGGCTGGGCTTGAAAAAGTGGGACGAGGGAATGAACGGGCTGTTTATGTGTACGAAGAGAGGAAGAAGAGAAGAAAGAGGAGGAGAGATAAAAGGAGGAGGAAGAGAGTGGGGATGGGTTAACAGTGAAGCGCGCTCTAGTTCTCTCCATCGCCGGCGTCGGCGTCGTCTCCCTGGTTTTCTGATGTCCACAGCTGCAGGAAAGGAGAACAACACGTCAGCTTCAGTCATCTGCTCTCACGACTCTACGTCTGTCATGACTCAACATTAAGTTTCTCCTGACGACCGGCTTTACATTTTCACAAGCTTTGGATTTTAACGTTTTGTTCTCTGTGAAATATGTCAGTAAATCCCCCCCGATCGTAAAGTTCTGAAGCGTCTAAATGAGGCCAAACGTCTTCACGCCGAACCCTCGTCGCCCTTTAGCTTAGCGGCCTTTATAGCCTAGCATGCATTTACACTTCAAAAAAATACATCTTCTCCCTCTGCGCCGTAGAGCGTCACTGTAGTCGCATCAATGAGCCAAACTGTTGCTCTGGATGTTCCTTCATTACCATCGTCCTGTTGCCCCAAATCCCACACAAAATGTGTATTCATCCGCCACTGAAAATAGTCCCACCAATGCCCTGATTGACTTTGTTTGAGTAAAAACTAAAGCGTCCAGCAGTTTGAAGCAATTACTGAGCTTTAAATTAAAACTATATATATATATATTTATTTATTTTATAGATTTACATCTTCATCTGTATTATAAAATGTATATAGTACGAGTTTCTGTGATGATGTGATTAAAAATAGTAATTTAAGCTTTTCAGTGTCTGATCTGCGCAGAATATACAATAAACTGAAACTTTGATTGTACAATTACATGCAACCTTTACAAAGCCGCTGCATTCTCCCCTTCAGATTATGATCGACTTTAGTGAACAAAATGGTGTCGGCGAGCGTACTCACAGTGAGGTTGTCCCTTAGTAGCTGCATGATCAGCGTGCTGTCTTTGTACGAGTCCTCGTTCAAGGTGTCGAGCTCGGCGATCGCCTCGTCGAAAGCCTGCAGAAAGAGGAACAGAGTTTAAACGATGGAAATCCTTCTTAAATTAACTCGTATGAGCTCCACTTTCACACAAAGAGGCGTCCAGACTGTGGGAACAGCCTGAGCATTGGAACTACGCCTTTTTTTGTCAGGTTTTAATTTCTGACGCGTGTCCAGAAAACGTCCGTCTGATGCCCGAGGACTGCAGGGGTCATGCAGCTGGCAGGACGATGCTCCACCTGGAATGTGAAGCGTGTCACGCACACACCTGCTTGGCCAGACTGCAGGCCTGCTCGGGCGAGTTGAGGATTTCGTAGTAGAAGACGGAGAAGTTGAGGGCCAGGCCCAGCCGGATGGGGTGTGTTGGCTGCATGTCGTTCTTGCTGATGTCGAAGGCGTCCTGGTAGGCCTGCTGAGAGCGCTCCACCGTCTCTTTACAACACAAATAAACACAAGTCAGTCACTTTTAGTTTTGCAACAAACTGTGACCCTGAACTCATCGTGACACTGTCCCCATAAAGCCTGATGCTTTGTTTAGTTTTAGTTTATTAGCACAAAAGGATGTGATAAAAGCAAAATGATATAACAAACAGATTGTGCAGCAGAGGTAAGAAACCCCAACGGGTTCATCGTAAAATCTCTGCTCTAGGATTTAATATTATAGTATTAATAACTACTATATGTATAGTTGTTTTCTTAACATAATGAAATAAGTTAAGGAATATTCCTCAGTGTCCTCTCACTCCATTTGCCAAGCCTTCTCTTTTTGAAGACAAAAAACATGAAAATATTTTCCCAGCTTTTTGTATTTATTTATTTCCTACACTATGATTAAAAGGCTGCGTTCCTCCGTTTTTACCTTAAAGCAATCTGGCAGATTATCCACCAAAACCAGTCCAAATGCTAATGATTGACAAATCTTTGTTTTCAGTAATTATACTACTGCCTCAACTTCAATACAATCTTTACAAATACTTTAAGGACTTTTAATATGTGGTTTAAGGTTTGGTGCAGGAGTGTCACTGGATCTCCAATTAAAAAAAGGAGCTTCTAGCTCCAAGCAATAAAATGGCCACTTTACTGCAAGCAATAAAACTGTTTACCAAGTTCTGTTTATTAAAAAAGGAATATTTACTCTGAGCAACAGAGCAAACAGCGACTGACTTTTGTGTGAGCAATAAAAAAGGAGTCTGGTTAGGCTTTGATTCTCCAGGTGCCACGATGAGAAAGGAATCCTCTCTTTAACTGGATTCAACCAACATCACTCAGCTCAGCTGTCCGTTAGTAAGTCACTGAATCTCTGATTCTAACTGGACGTGCTCGTCCTTTAATAAACGGATATCACATTGCTTATTTCCCAGACAAAATTAGAGAGAAAGAACAAGGAGGAAACGCATTGTTTCTTAATGACTCACCCCCCGGCCCCCCCACCCCCACCCCCACACACACTCACCCTTCTTTGAGTCCCCAGAGGCCACTTCTGACAGGTATCTGAAGTAGTCTCCTTTCATTTTGAGGTAGAACACCTTGCTCTCTGCCTGAGATGCGTTGCCAATGAGGAATTTCTCGAGCAGATTCTGAAACAGACGAGACAACCAGTCGGGTTTATATAAACAGAAATATAATAACAGGCCAGCAACGGCGGGTCAACACAGAGAAACCTGCCGGTGTAGCAGTACATTGACAACTTGATTACAGACTGTTTTACTAGGACATGTCACTGCATTGCAGCCTTTGCTAAAACCAATATTTGCGCGAGGCGTTGCATTGAAGCTGCTGATATGGAGGGCGTGGGGAGTCGCAGCGTTGACAGACGATAACCGCCGAGTGCAACTAGCATGGTTAGCAAACACGTATGTCTGCAGTGCTGGCAGTCAGCGGTGACCGGTCACGGGCAGCTACTCGTGGACCTCAGGTCGTCTGTAAAGACACCGAGGCTGCAGGTCACAAACACATTTAAGATGCTAGTGTGCTTATTGAGAACATAAGCTTTGGGAACTCACTACGGTAACTTTTCTGAGACCAATGGTTTTGAACTTCTTTCTCAGATTCTCTTATATTCATTCTTCACAACTAATACATCATATTAAAAGATTTCATCGACTCATCCATTAGTTGATTTAAAAACGACAGATCTGAGAGTTTCTCCACAAAGAATCACTTTAAATCTTGCGTTTACCAAAAATGTGCTTTGAAGTTTCTTGGAACTAAGTCATTCAGCAATAAAATGACTTATGGACTAAAGAAATCTTAGTCGAACAAGACCAGAACCATTAATAGACTAAGAAGGGGCAGAAGAGAGACGACCCCCCTCCCCCAGCTTTTCACTCCCAGTGTGGCCCTTTGGAACAACTACAATACATTATTCAAACCACTTCTTTTTCCTAGTATAACCCGGCCCTTAGAGGCTCTCAGTGCGCTGAGGAAGGCCAGCAGACAGTCTGCCGTTTAAAGAGCTTAACGCTACGGTTTGTCAGCCCTAAATATCTAGAGAAGCTCCGGGTACAGCGGTTACCACTGAGCCAGGCTAAATTGGCTTCCAACCACAGTTTGGAGCAGCGGTTCTAGCAAAGTACAAGTACAAAAGCAACTTTAAACTGATAACTGGAAAACAGCAATTCCAGACTGAAACTCACTGATGAAGTCGAGACTTAAAATCGGTTCAGATGTTCGTGTACACGCAAGCGTCTCAGAAAGAACTCGGATCATTTCCCGGCAGCAGGATTGAGGTGAAAACTTCCAGCTTTGCTTCGGTGATTAAATTTTACACATTTCAACTGTGGAAAAGACCGATTTAATCTGCTGAGTCCAATCACCTGGACTGGGACATGTAGACACTAAACCAGGATAAAATCACCAGATTAAGATTAACTACAAAGTAAACACTTGTAAATGAACTCTTACGGTGTGGCTGACAAACAGAGCAGTGGATTATTAGCAAAGCTGCTTATGTGAAATAAAACAGCTTGTTTTACCAGATAGCTGTAGATTGTATTTCAGGTTTTGCAAGATAAAAGGGAGGACAGAAAAAAAAAAGAAAAAAAGGGAAACAAGAAACTAATTTCAGTGAATAACAAGCAACTCTACAACTTCTTGTAATTAGAGCTTTTTTATATGGACATCATTTCATGCCAATAGCCTTTGAAATACAAGGCTTTGTAATGACATGATCAGTATTTCCATAGTGTGATTCTAACATACTTATATACTTTGTGTTATCGGCGTCTTTTTTGGACTTCTGAGTGATTCCAAAGCGATGCCTTCATGGGATTTTGTCCCACCACTGTGGTGTCTTTGCCTTTAAGATCTCTGGTTGCATTAGACCAGTGGTTCCCAACGATTTGGCTTGTGACACAAAAACCCTCGGCTTTAGTGGGGACATGACTTGTGAGCAGCTCTAGGATAACTTGATTTCATGGATGTTTATAGGCTTAGGAAAAGTATTCAGTATTTTCCCTTTCTTTATCATCTTGTGGCACTTCAGATTTATTTTGGGATTCATATGAGAGTCCTGACCAGGGCTGCAACTAACGATTATTTTCATCATCGATTAATCTGCCTATTATTTTCTCGATTAATCGTTTGGTCTATAAAATGTCAGAAAAATAGAGAAGACTTGACTTTGTCTTTAAATGTCTTGGTTTGTTGTCCAAAACCGAAAGATATTTCGTTTATTTTTTAAAATATAAAACAGAGAAAAGCATGAAATATCCACATTTGAGAGGCTGAAAACAGCATTTTCTGCCACATGCCCAATATTGGATTCTATGAGTTTTGCATTAATGCGATAAAATACTTTGATAATTAATAATCAAATCCAGTGAAATCAGTCTGGTTATTTGATTATACGTTATTAAGAGTTTTGCAATTGATTTTCCACACTATACATCAACAGTGCAGCATGAAACTACAAACACTTGTGACCCACTAGACGGTTCCTCCCACTGTGATGAAGACCTCTATCCATTTTGTCAAAACTGATTCAGAAACACTTTCACCCATCTGCACTGCTTCAGCTGTTGGTGCCCACTCAGCAGGACAAGATGGCAGTCAGAAGTCTGTAGTTGCTAACCACCAACAGAGCAGTGTGATCAACCCAGAAATGACGAGCAGAAGAATCACTTTCATTTCTCATCGGCGTCCAACTGTTACCACCAGGTTGCACGGCGATTGGTCACAATATCAAGTTTATCGTAGACTTATTTAATAAACATTGGTCAGTTAGGGGGTGGGAAAACAATTCTCATCTTCTAAGATTCTGATTTGGTTCACAATTTCCCAAAAATCGATTTTTAAAAACATTTTCTTTCTACAAAATAATCTAGGTATTTTCAGCCTGATGGACAGTAATCCTACACGCCACATCAAAGTGGTGTCAAGCATTAATACCAGTTTTACCTTTTAATTTGTGTACTATTTAAGTCACTGAGAATTGAGAAAATAGTGAAAAATGTTTTCGTAAGAAGTGTTCATTTGTGCATGTTTAGCATTAATAAATGTTAACTTTTATGCGGTTACATTACATACAATATAAAAACTCCACACTTATTACACACTTTACTCTGCTTTCATGCAGTAATTTGCTACCCCGCCTTTATCAGCGCACAGTGCACTGGAGTAGATCCTGAAACTAGCACCTCTATGCACTGAATCCAGAATCCATTTTGAATCAAATTGTAACCCCAAGAATCGTATGATAAAATAAAACTACCTCCTATGTTTCCCGCGCATCATTTTGACAGCAAATATACCTACTTTACATGCTCATTTTTGAAAGCGGTTTTCCTGAATAACAAGAAACCAGCTACTATACAAACAGTTTCCACCTCTACAAAAGAGAACATAATGTATATCTGGGAAGAAAGTCTCATTTTTTGCTTTCAGTCTAAATCAATTAGTATCATCTGCTCGATCAAGGTCAGACATATTTTTTTTATTCTGTTGCATCAGAGCTTTCCCCGTCAAAGTATACTGCTGCTTTAAGGACAGCATGTCTTCCCTCCCGTCATTCCTACAGCACCACATCACTGCAGAGGCTTCCAGTTTGACCTTGAAGATATTATTAGAAGTCTGCTCAGGCGCTAAAAATTTGAGTCTGGTGTGACCTTGAGCAGTTTCTGTTCTAACCTACTCAGGACCTGGCAGTGTGAGGGGTGTGAGGGGGGGCCTCAATCATATCGAAGATTTGAACCGTTTAACAACTATAGAGGACATATTTTCCACAACGTTCTCCGACAGCATCTTTGAACTCCAAACAAATAAGTGTGATAAACCAAATCACACTTTCGGTTCCTGTGATTCAATCTACAGCTTTTTGGTTACAGAACACTGAGCTAAACTATTTTCTGTTTCTCAATTGAGCATCAGATATTTTTCTCCCAAGGCTACAGACGCAGCGCATGCAAGAACTTCAGTGTCAGATTCTTTTGTCAAATTTCTGTCCCAATCTAACACACTATTACTTGGGTTTGTGAGTATTAAAGTGGTGCTAACCTGGGTGCAGTTAACGTAGGGGGAAATTGCATTGCTGAAGAACTTTTATTCTGACAGATGATTCACTAAAAGAATATAGAAGAGTCACGTCCAATCTAAAAATGGAGTTAAGGGGCAGTCAAACCAAAAAACAGCGACGCGAGACACCCTGGGGATTAAAGATTTTTGCTGAAGGTACCCTCACTCTTCAACCCCCCCCCCATGCCAAAACAGTGGCCTCATAGGCAAACCTGTTTATAGTTGTTCCAAATAGGATGTAAGAAAATACAGATACAGTATTGCATTGCAACTTATGTTTTGTGATATTGTATCAATTCTCAAAAACACTTTAGTTTACATATTAAGATTAACTCAGTCAATACTTTAAGTTGCAAAGATATGTGTCCTCTCAAAGTAGCGATGGGACTGTGGGATAAATGCAAATATATCGTTTGCATAAAAAAGTTTTTTTGAGTCCGATTGTATGCATATGGTGGTGTTATGACAGTTTTCCTAAAATTAGATTTTTTTTTAAATTGCAATATATCACCTTGCTAACAGAATCGCAATATATTGAATCGTAACCCCTGATGATGATTTTTTGCCAATACACCCTTAGTTCCAAATGGCTTCACTTGAAGGCGTGAACAGTCAAAGAAAGAGGAGAGATGCAATGGTTGTTTAAATTGTTGCACACAATCTTTCATGGAAGGCATTCTGAGTGTTGCACTGAAGCGGACAGAAAGTCACCTGACAAGCACTTCTGCTGGAGCATACTGATGCCTTCAGGGTGTGTTCAGACCAACGCTTCCTCATTCATTTAAATCAGACCAATGAGTGTCAGAGGCATCCGGCGGCTGGCTTCCCTTTTGCCACAATTCAATATGAAAATCACCCGGTAATACAGTGTGTCGACGAATCAAATGTGCACACATTCCAGGTAATTTCTCTGCATCGACATTGGTGTAATTCTACGGTTTACATCAAAACTGATGTCATAGAAAATGTAATTATTGCTGCTGTGGTAACTTCCCATAGCGGTAAAATCCCGTATCATGCTATTATAAACCACTGGGCAGTGTTTTACCATGTAATATATCTAATACATGGCTGCATTACTAAAACTAGACTCTCTGGATTGTATTTTCTCCTCTCACCTCATACCTGCAGCAACACTCCACCAGCCATAACTTTAATGCAGCACTATTAACTGTCTAACACCTGCTCAGGCCTCAGCTGACAGAGACTGTAGTAACAACAGGTTCATAAAATGTATTCATTTAAAAAACACCCCATGTCTTTTTGATCTACAGGCAGTCCACCTCCCCCCTCTGCCCACACAAACTATATGCGACTTCACTGCAGTGCTGCCTTTCCACTCAAGCACTTTTTTGCCTCTGCACCAAGTAAAAGGAAAAAAAATGAAGCAAAAAAAAAACAGTACCCAAGTGGGGTAGCAAGACAAAAAAAGAAAAGAAAAAAAAGAGGAAAATTAAAGCTTTGTTTGATAACTCTTTACAATAACATTATTGCCGTCCCTCACCCAGGAGGGATCAGCACCAGTGTGATTTCTTCCACCATCTTTCTTTTTTCCTCCACTGCTCCCTCTTTATACCTTCTGTACCACTCCCCCCTGCCCATCATCACCACCCATCCTTTTCCTCTCTCTCCATCCTCACTCCCTGCCCGCCTTTCCCCCATCCCTCTCCGTACCAGCACGTCATTGCAGATTTCTTGGAGTTCAGACTCGATCTTCATACGATATTCGCGGGCCATCTGCTGTTTCTTCTCGTTCCCATCCGTCTTCTGCTCGATGCTGGAGATGACGCGCCAGGATGAGCGACGGGCCCCCACCTAATGGCAGCAACAACGTCAACCAAAAAACTGACAAACATCTTGTACACACACGACTGGATTAACATATCTGAAATAATACATATTTAGTATGATAACAGTTAGTTGGTGTTCATTTTCAAATGATTTCACTGCGTACATTATAGATCAACAACACACACGGACAATATCACAATTTTATTTAATACTTAAATAAGGAAATGTGGCTGTTTCCTCGTCATAAAATCAAATTGGCTCTGTAACCAAATACAAAGCCTATCTCGTCCATCCTAGTCCTAGAACGTGACAGCGCATCACGTGAGGCAAGTGTGGCTCATGTTGTTCCATATGTCCTGACTAAACATATCCACAAAGTGACTTATACTATCCCCGTAGTTCGATTACAGCTGGTGTTGAAACAACATAAAAAGTACTGAGTGGTACTCTAGGCTTGCAAGCATTAAAGAAAAAAACTAATCAAGTAAACAAAAAATAGAGCAACAGTGAGGCTGCTCTTACATAATTTGTACTTTTATAGTTTGACTTTAAAATCTCCATTTAAAACAAAAAACAAATTATAGCAGTGCAGCGCGTGTCAGACTAAACATTACATAAAAAGAAGCTAAATGTGAAGATTTCGACTGTCACTGTAAATGCTATAAATAAACATCAGGGGAGTGTAGATTCTTTTGGAAGCTGTATTACAGATGTGTGACTCCTGTAATAGGGCACACTGAGGAGTGCAACGTTGCATTAAAAAAATGACATTTTAGCAAGAGAAGAGCCAAGAGACAATACAAGCGTACAGTCAAATGTCCGGTTGCCCCAAACCCTAGAAACATTAGGCAGTCATTTGAGAAAGAACAGAGGCTATAACTTCAGAGGGAGATGTTCCTAGCTGCCATGGCCGTTAAATCGTTATCTTGAAATGCCCCATAGGTATTTATTATGGGTGTAACACTACATTGTGGCGCAATGTTTGGCAATAAAAAACAATGACACGTGTGGTAGATCTGAAAAATGGATAACTATCAATGTAATTCTATCAACAGGCTGTGTGTGGAGTGCAAAGTGGGCGTGGAGTACGGACGGTGCCGTGTTTTTTTTAGGCCAGGTACTGTCTGTGGTCTCCTCTAAATCAATTTTTGCAGTTTAGGGCAAATCTAAGACAAAAAAAAGATCTTTGAGCCATTAGATGGATGCCATACCACGTTCTTGTAGGCGACAGAGAGCAGGTTGCGCTCCTCGTTGCTGAGCTCCAGGCCCTGCTCCGTCACGGCCTTCATGGCAGCCGCCATGTCATCGTAGCGCTCGGCCTGCTCAGCCAGCTTGGCTTTCTGCACCAGGTCGTTCTTATCCATTTTTAGGCTACAGGGAGAAGAGGGGACGGAAAGACAGTTAGCGTTTGGACTTAGGCATTCAGGCTCTCCATTTACCAGCTGGAAAAAGGCAAAAAAAAGAGTCATATGTAAGCGAAGCGCAGAGAACGATACAAAACCAAGTGTTAAAAAATACCCGTCGATTGAGATCTGAAGGACCATGATATCGGTAGAGCATTGTAAAGGAGGAGATAATTAAGAGAAAGTGCAAACCGCACGAGAAGAATAGCCATAGTATTGAGCTAAAAGCTGAAACGTGTGTAACAGATGCTTTCCCGTTTCACAATCAAATCACTAATGCTGGCTAGACAAAAGCTAATTACTGTCACGGATTGGATCCTAATATCACATACAAAAAAGGTAACAAATAAAATACACCAGCAAAGATCTTAACTGCACTTCATAAAATGTCAAAAATCCTTTCAATTCCAGCTCCCAGTTGTTTCATCCCGAGGGCTTTCTGCTCGCCAGATGAATCCGTAGGTCTAAGTAGGCCACAGCCTCCGTCTCCCTTACATCTACAATTCACACTATGAACTCTCCACTATGGGCTTTAAGCCTCTACATTTGCATATCTAATGTATTTGACTAACTTATCTCTTATTTCTACATTTAAAATTGCTAAAGAATAAACTAACACACTTGAAGGTAAATATGTTAATACACCCACACCAGAATCCAGCTTTACCCTCACATCTGCATATTAATAAAGCTAGATACATTTCCTGTTTTAGACGCTTACCACCCAGAGGGAAATTAAATCACAACCCTTTTGTGTTCCAAGTATCCTCGGAGCTTACCTGACCTCCGACCTCTCTGTGGAAGCGGAGGTTGACGATGGCGTTGAGAATTTTTGTCTTCCCAACGGAGGGCAAAAGAGGTATATCATCGTCTACAGTCTCCCGATAGATGCTGTCCCTATAAACAGCTTTTACCCTCCTGGACCTTTTAATTATTTATTTATTAACAACAACAAATGACAGCCAATGTAATTTGGCTTTGTTGAAATCGAATTTATGAGAAAATAATTGTTTAGATATTCAACCCCGCCGAGTTAACATTTAGTAAAAGTATAATCGGCAGCAGTTAGTTAGGCCTATTTTTCTTTTACCAAATACCTACGACGATATTGTAGGGTTAACCATTACATTTGCGATTTTTGATAAATCTCAAATTTACATTACCCAGCCCTAAAAACTGCATCTGGAGATGTGTACATCAGCTTTTCTAATCAGAACATTGCTTTTGTTTCCCCTTGTTCTTTGCAAAAGTGCTCAAGCTCTATCGTGTTGCATGGGGAATGTGGTTGAGCAGCAATTTTCAAGTCGAGCCACAAATTCTTGATTGGACCGAGGTATAGTGTAACCACTCCAGGACATTATTTGTTTTGAGCCATTCCTGTGTGGATTTGCGCTGGAAAATAAATCTCCTTTACTCTTGAAATTTGTTTCATTGCATTTATATCAAAGTCTCTGCCTTAACTAGCATTATCCCCACAGCATGGCATGCCACCACCAGGCGTCATGCTGATGTGCAGGTAATGGCTTCAGCACAATGGTTAAAAAGCTCCAACTTTTCATTATCGGATCATAGATCCTTCTTCCAATTTGTTTGAGTGTTTAACACATCTTCTTGCAGACATTAGGTATAGACGAGGTATCGTGCAATTTTGTTTCCCCAACAGTAGCTTTATTTTCTTTAAGCCCACTCTGCTGTTAAGTTGCAACCGCTTAAGCACCCGTCAATAGTGTACGTCTTCTATTTCAGCAATGCAAACCTACACCTCCTTCAGAGCTAATAGAGCCCGCTTAGTGGCCTCCCTGGCTAGAGCTCTTCTCACACGGACAGCGAGATTGTCTTTACGAGAAGCCTTTTGTGGGCAGATTTACAACTGAGCCCTTTCTCCAATGATATTTGGTGAAAATATATATAGGCTATATAAAAAAAACTTCACTGGAAATTATTAATTTAATATCCTAAAGTTTGCTTTTCTGTTTTTGAAAACCAATGGTTACATTATGCGCATTAAATGCACATCATGAAGTTTACAAGCCAGCCACCAGATGGCATTCAAAAGTGGTGGTTCAATTGTGGATTTGACGTTATCTTCCATTTAATTCATGGTGCCACATAAGTGTGCATCCCCCCCCCCCATGTGTTAAAACATTGCTGAGGCCATTTATTTTTTCATGGTTGTGAGCTACTGATGATTATTGATAAATCAATAATTGATTCCAGGGCTACTTAAAAATCACATTGGACAATATTTACCATCGGCCTAAATAAACACGTCACCCATCAGAGATTTTGTCGTACCGTTTATACAGTTGCATCCTTTTAATATCTCTGGTTGTAGTAAACCATGGGCAATGTTGTAAAACAATGAGCAGGAACACATTACAAGTCTTTTACATCATTGTAATGAAGCACTATGATTTCTCTGGTATTTAAATGTGCTGCATTAACCACATCTAGGCATTTATGATAGCATGAGTGCAGACCTCACACCTAATAAAAGACGGTAGGGGACAAATAAAAAAAATACTTTGCCATTCACAGTTCGGATGTTGCCACTCTTATGCAGTTCCTGTGGTCTGCAGAATAATTATTAGCCTCTCAGCTAGAAGCGCACCAATGGTACAGTTTCAGTGCTGATTTGTAATATCAATTATCTGATAATATTGAGGGCAGTACCAATCGTTCAAAAAAAACAAAATGAGACCATTAGTGTATGGGATCAATATAAATTCTGATTTTCTCCATTATCGGGAGACTGATTAGGAAGAGACCTGAGATCGCGCTAAATTCACCAGTGTTTTTTTGAAGTGGACATAGAAAAATATGATAGTTTTGTAAAAGGCCAAATCCCCAACATCAGAGTGTGAGGAATCTTAGCAGCACCTTTTAAAATCACATTACATTTTTTTTAAGGAGGGAATGAGAAAAAAAGATTAGGTTACAATATGCAAAACTCACATCATCTGTTTGTGGGCGAAGTTAAATCTTAAACAATTGTGTATTGGGTGGCATTCAAAGTTTTGATAATAAGCATTTAAATCACTTTTAAAGCAAAAATGGCACTCACTTGATCATTTGTCAACTTTCCATGACTTAACTGATAGTATACTTAATATATGGATATTTGGCTTGGGCTATACCAACTTTCAAAAAATTGTAATGGGCATTTATAATAATTTGATATTTTAAATACCAAGCTATTAGTCAATTAATCAGAAATAAATAATCTGCCAATTAAATGGATTGAAAAGAATCATCAGTTGGAGCACTACTATATTGCAGCATCTTTCAATTACACATTATATTAGAAAGTGCAAGGTATTGATGCAAGGTGGTTCACTTGCTGTTGCCAGCATCAACCCAAATACTCATAAAAAGGTTATATGCTGCAAAATTTGACATGATAATCAAACAACCAGACAAGATAGCATTTTATTCTGTAAGGAAACACCACGCTCATGAAAAAGCTGTTATAATGAATGATTAGAAAAAGGGTGGCTATAATTTAATTGATTTCACTACTCTGCCAAATGTTAAAAATTAACTGAGCCTTTTCTTTGTCAGACCTCATGGCATCAAAAAAGCACAGACGGAAAAATACGAACAGTGTAAATACAGGGGAAACAGTTTGGTCTTTTGAGCACAATTAAATAGGAAGTGGATCTTCAGCCTGCTCCAGGCTGCATGTGACATTCACAGAGCTGTCTTTTTGAAAGCCATGTTGTACTATACTTGATATTATGGTATACTATACTACTACACCTTATACTATGTCTCATATCTCATAGTACTATATTGTGTTAATATGCAACATTGACTATCTCATTATATTCTATTGTAATAACAGATAAACACTCAGTACCATGACTTAAAATCACAAGCACTTGTCGACTCTGCTGCTATAAATCACACAAGTCACTTTATCATGTAATTTGTCTAAAAATGCTCTTGTATAGTTTCAATTTCTATTTAAATTTTTTTTTTAATTTATGCTACTTCCTATACGTATGCGTTTAATTCCCCCTTGTACGGCTACAATAATCGAATGTTCCCGCTGTGGATCAATAAAAGGTGCATCTCATCCTATGCCTTGAAGGCTAATCTGTTTCGTTTTAGCATCCTTAAGTTAGCATTTAGCATCGGTTGAAATGCCGCTTATTGCGGTTACAAGTAATGGGGCGGTAGTTAACCGCCGCAGCGATTCGCACATCGGTTAAGATTTATCCAAATTAGCCTCTTCGATCAGCTACAATCGTCTGGCACGGCACCAACATTATACTCAATATTAGCAATTCAGTTATCCAGCCACCTACCGTTAGCTTAATGCTAAGGTTAACGGGCTTATGCGCACTGAGGGGAAAAAAAAAATAAAAAAATGGTACACCATCTTAAACAGCCCCGAGATTCACTTAAGACCTTAAAAACATCACTCCGATAAACATTTTGACAAAGACACTTTAAAGCCCACCAGGGGGTCAATATTGGAGTGTGTAACAACGTTTAGTCGGCCTGCCAATAGCTACGCCCTCCTTGTCGCATTCCCCTGCGGAATTTTAAGATGGAGAGATAGATTACCGCTAGCTAGCTAATGTTAGCTAGCATGCTAACTGAACGTCACAGGATGGCCGTTGGCTTTAACCGTTAGCTTAGCTGACCCCGTTACAATATGTGCCGACACCGAGCTACGAGCGTATATAGCTGGGTGATTAAATACGACATGTGTTCCTATGTCGCCGTTTTCCTCTGTCGGATAAATGATTTCGAGGGTAATTAAAATATGTAATAAGTCGCATTTGAGGGGAAACTCACGGGAAATAAGGAGGGCGTGTTAGCTTCCATGTCGTTTCACTACGCCATAACGGACCCGAGATGGAGATACCGTTATTAATCACGCTGTTCTGCGAATAATGAGGACAGATTTGTCGGATGTCCGGGGCCAATAATCAGCTCGGTACTAGTTTCACGTTTACCACCGTGCCATGTACTGGCTATTCTTTAGCATTGGCTGCTAAAAATGCTGCTTTCACGACGGTCGGGGCACGGCTGCTGCTAAGCTGTCAAAATGGCCAAACTTGGGTGCTGCTTGCTTCTCCCTCCCAACACGGTCACCGCGCACCACCACGCATGGCATCGACCGGAGTCTGGGCCTCTAAAAATCAACTCTATGTAGCTCGTTATAAAGCACAACGAGCCCGGGTAATTTAACACCAGGTATTTTGTGCGTTATTTCTCGCTATTTTGGACACAAGTCTCGGCCTAAATCCTCGTACCCAGCCCCTAACCACAATAGGCACCTTCCGCCGCAGAAGCAAGGGAATGGGGCCACCGCTGGGGATGTTGTTGCCCCGAAAGAGTCTCCTTACCCTGTATACAATACAATAATCGAGTGAAATGCAAGTGAACTCACATTTAGCGCGTACAATGAATCCCGATTTTATTCTCTGAAGGATGGGAGTTTATCAAGCCGTCCTCCGCTCGCTGCTCAGGGTATTCAGGGCAGTACCACTTCCGCCTGCTCTGACACTTCCGCTTCCTCTAAACTCCACCCCTCCCCCCGCCAGTATCCATGGCGACAGAGCCAGGGGGTTTCCTGAGCATCTTGCGAGGGGCTTTGACGTCAGGAGGACCATGGCAACCGCTACAGGATGACGTGCGCCCGGTCTCCATGGCAACTGTCTTCATGAGGCCGCTGCTGCTGTCGTATCTGAGTTCACCATCGTGTCAGCTGACACAGCCTTGTGTGGGTTACACTGATTTTTATTTTTATTTTCATACATTATAACAAGCAGATCGTTTCTCCCACTCCACCACCTACACACCCATTGCAAACCCTGAAACACCATCAGCTATTATTCATTTATCTTCACGATACATTTTATGGTTAATTTTCTTAATTTCATTTCTAAGTCTTTTTACAACACATGTACGTTGTAGCACTTTCATGCTGTGTGCACATATTTAAATGATTAAAAAAAACAAACAAAAAAAAAATGTATCATGCAAAAAAATCAAAAAGACACTCAAAGTCATAATAGACAATTTTTTTTTTTAGCTTTAACTTATCTTTATGTCATTAATGTTTATTGCACAATGTAATGACTGTAGAATAATGATCCCGTTTCCTATAAGCCACACTTTTACTATGCAATTCTGCAATTCTGTCTGCCTTCCAAAAATGCAGTGTTTTTTTACGGCACAAAGGAACTGCGTCAATCAGATCAGGAAGAGGATAGTGCTTTTGTTTTCCACGGTAGCTATCAGTAGCTATCGGTAGCTATCGGTAGCTATCCCCATTTACCAAAGAGTATCAATGTAAGTTCTTTGCAGTCATTGATGGATCATGAGACAATGGTCACCTGGGCGCCGACATCTGGCAAGACCCCTTTACATAGGAGCAAGACCCCAGACTGAAAGAGACACAAAACTACAAGCTACAAGCATCGTTCTTGTCGCTCCAAGTCTTTTTGTGGTCGTTTGGTGTGTCTTTATGATGGTTTTGTGTGTCTTTGCTGTTGTTCTGTGCGTCTTTGTGGTCA
>CALSBV010012176.1:634502-648705 GCA_943590825.1 Bovichtus diacanthus
TCCCTCTCTTCAGTTCGGCTTAATTCAAAATATGTTTCACTGACAGGACAGGAAGGAAGTCTGTTCTCACGGCAGCAGAGCAAGTGATGTAATGAAAATAAACAGTGGAACACTTTTCCTGACCTGTTCCTTTTTTATGTTTTTATGGAATTGCATTTACAACATTTACAAATACGTTGCCATACAACTGAACTGCATTCTCAAATATGTTTTGAGGGAAAAGTATTTTCATTTGAAACGGACGGAAATTGAAATACGTGGATTTTTGGTTTCCTGGGTGAACGTCCTGTGTTCTTTTGTAATAATCATAAAAAAAAAAACCCATAAGAAAACAACAGTTGTAAAACAAATTGAAGATGAAAATATCAATAAAGTAGGAGGTAAATTCTAAAAACATATTAAGATCCACACATTCTATAACCAGGTTTAGGCTTTGCTTTAAATGCAGGTTGATTTATCTTCTAATTATAAGACTGCAATACTTTTAGCGAGGAGGAACTAAGGAAAAACATTTTCACATTTTCATTAAAATGCAAGTAAGGTGTATTATTCTTTATTTATGTTTTGATTAAAAAAAAAAAAAAAATGTAAGGAAATAAATCCCAAGTTCTCCTCTCATCTCTCTCTCTGATCTGAAATACAGTCTGTTGTTTTTCCTCTCTGTTCCCATGTCACACACACACACACACACACACACACACACACACACACACACACACTCACACTTCTGTATGTGTAATCTAGCAGGTCAGGCGTCAGATTTCACTGCTCTTGGTGACAGACTGAAAGCTGCCATTCTCCTGCCTTACATAGTAAATGTAAAACATGAAAAATCCAAATCAACGTCCATTCATTTTAAAGGACAAATGCCCCTAAAAGTCATAAAGTCTCCAGAAGTTACTTAGTGTCCCTCAACTTATCGTGTCTACAACCTCTGCAGCAACCTCTGGGTCTGAAAAGAGAAGCCTTGCATTCTCTCTAATATCCAGCAGGGGGCGACTCCACTGGTTGCAATAAAGAACGCTGATTCTATAGAAGTCTATGAGAAAATGTCCCTACTTCTCACTTGATTTATTACCTCAGTAAACATTTTCCGGGCAAGTTTATGGTCTCAATCTGTAGTTTCAAGTTTTCTTTAATACAGCGTGATGTTTATTTAGTAAATGATGGTCCCATTTAGAGTAAAGGCGGGGCTACCTTGTTGATTGACAGGTCGCTACCACACCGTGTCGTCTGGTCTGTTCCCTGTTTTTTAAAGAAGTAATGGTGCCAGTGTTTCAGGGAGGATTTCTTTCTCCTCTCTGGCTTCTTCTTGTTCATTCTGATCTTCCCATTAATCAGATGGGGGGGGGGGGATCTTTAATATAGAAACAGAACAGGCGCTGCTGCTGCCGCTCAGGGAGACTAATTGAGTCTATATTTCTTTGTGTGAGGATGTGTGCTGCTGTAAGTCTTCGCTTGTAGAAACCAAATGTTCTTACGAGAAAAGAAAAATTTGAAACAGCGGGGGTGTAATTTTTCTTTAGCGGATTTGGGACAAAATCTTGGGTTTACTGTGCTGGAGATTAGAACTAGGATCCATTTTAGGTTAAAGGTAAAGTTATTCTTTATGGGTTTATCTTATGTTTGTTTCTGAGTTTAGAGAGAGTTTTCTTAAAGGTTCAAAACTCTGCAGAAGTGTCCTGGCTTTTTTCGTGAACTTATGAATGTGCCCGATGTGTGTGAAGTGCGAGCATGCATCAGATATTAAAGCAGCCAAGGTAATGAGATGTCACTCATTGTGGGAGTATCTGGAACATTAGCCTTCAACGAATCAGAGGACGGGTGAAAAAAGAGCGAAGGGAAGGAAAGAGTGATGAGAGAAAGGCTAATAGAGTTGGGACTGATGGATGTAGGAGCAGAGGTGGAAGGAGTAAAGCAAGGAAGGAGGATGAAGAAGGGATGGAAAGAGGCAGGTAGGATATGACGAGAAAGATATGAAGAGGAGAACGCAGCATCAACCATACATCAATCAGGGGTCACATGCATGGAGGGGGGAGATTTGGGGGGACGGAGAGGGAGATGAGAAGAGTGATCGAGGTGAGAGAACAGCAGGGGGAGGGAGGAAGTGAGGATTGAGAAGTTAATATGGCTCAGTGGGTGTCTTTCTCCCTCATCGCTCGTTACCCTCGTCTTTTTCGTTTTTTCCCTCCCTTCATCGCACCATCCCTCCATCTCTCCATCTTCATTCATGCCGTCGAGGCACGTGGAGGAAGCGTAACACGCCAGTACGTTTCTTACAGTTTTAAAGTTGTGTTTTGCGAACAAAAAAAAAAACACGTCGTGAAAAGATTTTCTACCCGCAGGAGCGCGAGTGTGGCTACAATTATGTACAGCAGCGGATAATGAGGCAGGAAGATGCATGGAGCCCCATGTCAAAGATTTGAGTTATAGAGGAGAAAGAGCGGAGGAGAAAGAGGGGAGGACGAGAGGAGGAGAGAGGTCTCTGGTGTGCCACTGAGTTGGAGAGATGACCCAGAAAAGTCAGGAGTACAAAATGGACTGCGAGGAAAGGAGGTCTATTCCATAGAGAGGAGGAGGAGGCACAGGGGGGAGGAGGAGGAGGAGGAGGAGGAGGAGGAGGGGAAGGTGCTCAGTTGTTACACTGAGCAACATGGCAGCAGGGAAGGTGTTCTTCAGTGTGTTTATTCTGCTGTGGTTGTTGTTTCAATGCAGAGTTTCCCACCGTGCGACATGTTCGGGAGAGCGTAGATGAATTAGCGTGTCATTATCCAGCGTTTATGATGGAATATGACGTCAGAGCTAGAGATGTTGGAGACTTCAGCTCCTTCTGGGCCAAAGTCTCGGCCTTCAGACTGAAGACGAACACTTTTCGCTTTGCTTTGCTATTTCAAAATCGATTCTGCTGTTTGTGTTTATTCAGGATTCACATGTTGAAAATTGAACCCGAAGCCGAAACGGACGATTGGAAAAACTCGCCACACCACACGTGCGTACATTCATTTTCAAACAAAATAGATCCAATCCATAAGGGCAGAGGTGGAGGACGTACTCGGGTCTTTTACTTAAGTAGTGTAGTAATACTACAGTGTAGAAATACTCTATTACAAGTAAAAGTCCTGCAGTCAAAGTCGTACAAGTAAAAGTACAAAAACAACAAAAGTATCAGCATTACAATATACCTAATAATTTATATAGCACTTTTCTAGATACACAAAGACACCTATTGACAAACAGAGGAACGTCGGCACGGCGCACTTTGTGCCGGCCGCCATTCGTTTTTTGAGTGAAAAAAAGAAAATCCGATGGCTGTTGACGGTAGTTTGCTCTTAACGCCGGATGTCCCGGTGACGCGTCTCTCTCGGACCAATCAGTGGTCTGCAGTGTTTTAGCATCGACTCAGTTCACTTGGAGGTGGCACCAAAAAAAAAAAAGCACCAGGTACCAGCTACTAGCCCTAATGGAAAAGAGCTGAGTGGAGTTGAGAGGAGTAAAGCCGCATCGTGCTTTAGATCTGGCCCTATGTGCTGGACCCGATCAGACCCCACTAATGAGAGAACAGCAACACTGGCAGCAGCAGGATATGCCACCAACTAAAGAGCAGCCACACATGTTGCACTTCACTGCTCACTCGTCTGCCACAAAAAGCCCATTTTTCTCCTGTGATGATGATGACAACACACGGAGATACAACTAGAGGCGGAGAGCAGACACAAGGGAAGGGACTGGGACAACGAGAGAAGATGGAGGAGAGGTGGAAACTGAAGAAAGGCCAGAAGACAGGAGAGTCAGAAGGATTGTAACAGCCCCGACTGTCCTGACAGGCTGCATTGTGCCAGACTGAGAGCAGGAAGTCAAGTTGTCACGTCGGCTTCAAGTGGAGACAAACGAGACAGGCTCAGCGACGCCTCTTCAAACATACCATTACATAACGATGGAGAGTGTGATTTCATTCTTAATGCCGCAGCCGGTTAACAGCCGCGCTTTGTGCGGTAATGACAGAAAATCACTGAGAGGCAATTTGAATGTGTTGATCCGCCGAGCTTTGACAGCCACTTCCTGTCGTCAGTGCAGACAGGTTAAATCCTCCCCTCCTGCTCGGGCAGCTTGCAAATTGTCCTGATATGAATGTCCGTTTGTAATGAAAGAGAGATAAAAGCTAAGAGGAGTTTTTTCACGTTGACCTTTTACTTGGTCTTTTCCTATTTCCCTCCCTGTCGCCCTGAGCTTTTCTTCACAGCACTGTTTATTTCCCCTCTACTATTTCTTTCTTCTCCTCTCCCCTTGGCATTTATCTTTTCCTCGGCCTCTCCTAAGTCTTCACCTCTCCTACGTTACATCACAGCTCACTGACGCTTCAGTTCAACCGAGGTGCCGATGTTGATCGTAAGGTCTTGGATGGGAGAGCTCTTCCCCAGAGAGGAAGAGCAGTTCAGTCAGACAGGAAATAGCTAGCCGATTGTTTCCTGTCTTTATGCTAAGCTAAGCTAACCGGTTGTTGAACACCTTTGCCGGCATTTCTCTCTTTAAGAGGCTGTTGTGGGTTAGAACTAAACTAGACTAAACTAGAAAACCTAAGAAATCCATTGACATGTCATGCTAGTCGGGAATGAGGCTAAATAACGCTATAAAGTTAGGCAAGATTCTGCCGAGGGAAAAACTGGCGTGGCCATATTCACACGGGTCCCTTGACCTCTGATGTCAGAGTCCTTTACTCTGGATGTCCAATCATCGGCCTTAGCCTCGTCCCTATGACATCTGTACAATATATGAACGTGTCATACTTCCCTCCAGTGTATCATCTTAATTTGTAAGGGATAGAGATGAATTCCAGACACTCTGAACACACTTATTGGTATGAAATACGAGTTTCTCACATACGCAGGCGCTTTTTGATGCACACATTTCTGCTCAAAGGCGTGACAGCATCAAAGACCATGCATAAGCCACACCTTTGTCTCACTAGTGTAGCGCTGCTAAATCAAATAGAGCAAATCTCTCAACTTTAGTGTGTGTTTATGATCCCTATTGTATGACGGAGAAATTAAAATACACATATAATACACCTTTTTTTTTTGTCGCAATTCAGCAGCACCACCGCTCGCCTTCCCCTCGTCATGCTGCTCATTACATTAAGGTGGAAACATCATCTGGTGTCTTGTTAATGGATCTAATTCTGCTGACATCACACGTCTGATGCCTTGTGACGAACCTGACGTTAGACCGGCATCACTTTTCTTTGCGGCAGTGTAACTAAATAATTGAGTGTGAAGGTGCGCATTAGATCTAATTTAATTTCCTGTGTAATTCCTTGATGTGATTATCATGTAGAAAAGTGCATTAACACTTGCAATAGAGTTACCCGATCTCTAATGACACCTGCATTGCTGCAGATAACATTCGCTTCAGGACGGTAATGAAGTGAATGTGAGGATAGGCCGAATCGCTGTAAGTGTGTCTTTATGGCGTAAAGCTGCACTGACTAAACTGGGTGAGCAGTAAAAGACGCACTTTTCTCCACATGCAGCACTTAGCTGACTGCTGCCTCGTCCGGCGCTGCTCATAAGCGTTTGGCGGGCGTTCCAGAGCACGAGACTTTGTTGTTGTGGTTCAAACTTTCCAACAATTCCCAGTTGAGTGTCAGCGATTAGGGAGATTGTCTGTGTGGAAAATGGAAGATTGATCCCGTTTTTTCTCACATTAACTAAATCGTATTTACACTTTTCTCAGAATCTATTTTAATCTACATTTTGTCTTGCAAAGGTGATAAAGATGACTGCTTTATCTTACCCTGAGGAAATAATGGATCTTATTTTCATTTCAAGTCAATAACTTGATAGAAAAGGTGTAAATGTTTGTTTTTAGTTCAATATATATATACAGTATATATGTATATTATGTATAACTTTGTCCTTTCTTTGGACTCAGACAATACTGAAATAGACAAAGTGATTTGTTAAGATGACATTCTTGGGACTCTATGATAATCTTATAACAATAGATCCACACATCACACACATTCCTCCCAATAAGATTGACGGCAAATCCCCACTAGCTGCCATAGGAATTGGGACTCGTAAGAAAGTAAGTGGAGAGGCCGTCGGGGTGGATGGGGGGGTCAACAAAATGTTAAATTTTGACCACTTGTAGATTAATAACTCATCACCTGTTACTTTGAATTCTTGATTTAAAAAATTCTCACATACATCCACAGTGAACCAAGAAACAAAAAAACTGAGAAAATTCTTGATAAACTGAAGTAAAAGTTTTGGATTTTTTTATAAACTTCTAATTTTAAGGACATTATCTGTCATTGTAGTATTAGTCAGTACATTTTTATTTTTTGTTTGCCAGTGTTTGAACCTCGTAGATGTTCACAAAGTGTAACTTTAACACATTGTCCTATTTTTCAAATGGTGGGGAATTAATTCAGAGGATCTCTTCCAGCGCAGCTCACAGTGAATTACCAAGAATAACAGCTATAGCAACACAACGTGCTGTCATCTGATACAATAAAAGTTTTAAGCCGCAACAGCTGGTAGGCTTTCCGAGTGTATTAAGCACTCAGGGAGGGAGGATAAATACAACTTTGAAACAAACTTGTGATGGTTATTGCTTGTGAAGAATAAATTGTGCTTTTTAAGGTCATTTTGGTTCGTGCAAAATACTAAACATTGTTTGTGTAATATATTCTGGAGAAGATGTCCTCAAACGTGGCCTTTACTGTCAACCTGAAACCATTTCATTACAGCTTTTCACTTGGCTTGAGGAGCTCTTCTGGAGCCCTTTCTAATTCCATCAAGTCTTCGTTATAGTTGAGTCTTCAGAGTAGACTTTTCATTTCCAAAAGTCCTTGCTCAGACATTTTCCTAATCTTAAAAAAGTCCTTGTTGGAGCGTCTTCTTTCTTTTTGGAACAGCTATTCCTCCCCGCTGCCCTGCGGTTTCAATACGGACCTTGGCGGGAACCAATCACCCCAGTGCCAGCTATAATAGACGGCAGAGGACGACTGCTGTGTGTGTGTGTTTGAGTGAGTGCCAACACAAGTGCTTGTCGTGTGTGTGTGTGTGTGTGTACGTTTTGTTCTTGGTCAAAGATCCAGCCAAGATCATGTTAAATTTATTTCATTGGAAGCCCCAACAAAAGGTCCTTCCTTAAAGTGATTTGCTCTCCCATCAGCAACACGGTAAAAACTGTCCAGTCATTGCTCCCAAGCAGCAGAGAGAGAACAAGGACACAAAAGAGATCGGGGTTTGTATTCAAGTAAATGAATTTAATCAAGATCTTGTCAGTACGTCGCACAGGTTAAGTCTCTGAAAACTGAGAACATAATCCGACCCAATTTGCAGGAAGTGAACAATGCATTTGTTGAGGTGGACAAAGATAAACGACGGGTTAACATGAGCGGGAGAAGACCGACTCGAACTTCTGCAGAAGTCCGATGTTTCCGTGACATCTGGGCCGACGAGAACATTCAGAACATGCTAAACAAAGTCCACAAAGTCTTTTTTTTCATGTGGTGAACTGTGAAACCGAACCAGACTAAATAGAAAACGTAACCAAAAAGTATCAACTTCGCTCTGATTCGGATCGGACAAATGGACTGTGGTTCGTGAAAGTGCCCAAACAGAATGTACCAAGCATTAGTCCACAAGTCTTCACTATACCTGGACTTTTAGGTGCATTCACTGCAGGTCTGGTACATGTTTAGCCTGTTTTAGCATGATGACTGAAAGCAGAAGGAAATGATCAAAGCTGCCTTTTGTCTTCATTTTAACACTGCAAGTATCCAATTAACCTAAAGGAAGAAAACAGTCTGACGCTCAAATAAGCTGCTTCGAAAATGCTTCAAACTACTTTGTGTTGCCTCACTCCCACTTCATTCAGTATTCATTGAGAGCATCTCTTGAGGATTCAGTTAAATGCTGAGCGTGATCTAACAACTTCGCTACTTTGCTATACATTGATTATTTACGACTACTGTGGTTTACATCAAATGGTGAAATGCTATTTTATCGGGCCTTGTCTGCCTCGCAATTAAGATACATATCGGTGGCATAATTCTCTTGAAAATAGTTTATGAGCTCGTTGTTTCGCTTCAGTGACACAGTACTTAATATCTGGAGGAGCAGAATATGTGATCCCCCCCCCCCACTCTCTCCCTTTTATATGGCGTTTTAGAGATGCTGTCAGGGTCTTATTTTATCTCTATCTTTTCTTTCTCTCTCTGGTTCCTGTCGCTCACACTGTCTCGTTATTTTTATTTCTGTCGCCTTCTCTTTTGTGTCTTGACAGATTCTTTTTTTATGGAGTCACTCCCTCTCTCTTTTTCTCTCCTTCTTCTCCCTGTCTCTATCTCGTTGTCTCTCCATCGGCATATTACCACCTTTTCCCCAAATGTATCAAAGTTTGCTCCACAAACACGACGAAACACATTATATAACCACGATCTCCAGTTGTAAAGAAAAAGTAATAGGACACAACAATTTGCATGGAAATGATATGCACTGGAGATATGCAAGCCTGTGTCAGTAAATAATGTATAAAAAATCCTGACGTCAGCGTCCTCATATCCTTCCTGCTGCCACCCCACTAAACACGTCCCGAAGGTTTCAGGGAGGGAAGGAGATGCCAGTGTCCTCACAGTGGTACAAATTCATGCCTGGCTCACAATCTGTGGTTACATTAAATGTTTTACCCTTTAAGTGTTTAGAGCAAGCAGCAACTTCCGCGTCTGAAAAGTGAAGCCAATGTGGAAGCGCCTTAAACTTTCTCTTTAATATCTAGCAGGAGGACGAGAAGTCTAGTCGTTAGAAGTCGTTTGTCTAGAAGTCTATGAGAAAATTACCCTACTTCTCACTTGATTTACTACCTCAGTTAAAATTTTTCTGACAAGTTTATAGTCTCAATCCCTAGTTTCAAGTCTTCTTGAATACAGCGTCATGTTCATTTAGTAAATTATGGTCCAATTTAAAGTGAAATAGACAATAAAGCAGGGTATGCTTTATGGCGTGGCTACCTTGTAATTGACAGGTCGTTAACACGTTGTTGTCTGGTTTGGGTTATGTCCATTTCACAGTGTGTTTTCAGTCCATTGTTACATTTTTGTCGCCTCAAAATGTTCGGTTGTACTTTTTTCTAATGTCAAAAACATAGTCCACAAACCAACGGGGGACGTCACGGTGCCTATACAACACATTCTCATACACAGTCTATGGCGTGATACAGAGTTCCTTAAGGAGGTTAAAAGTGTACTAAAGTGATTTGTTACCTTTAACGACCTCCATTGGTGATCAGCAGGAAATTGCAACAATAAAATGCAACTTGGTGCAGATATTCATGGTGCCCAGGGGATGGATCCATACTGCATTTGATGGTCATCTGATTTTTATTGTAGGGCCAACAGCAGGTCAGAGTTTTCACTTGTTAACTGCAATGGCTCTGGATGGATTGGCACAAAAGTCAGTTCACATTTCCACGATTCCCAGACAATGTTTGCAACTTTGGTTATTCCCCTATTCCTCCAGTGGTACCGTGAAGTTGACATTTGTGGTTAAGTGTGAAATGGGACGGCACAATCACGTCACCCTTCCTTGATTTATTGACACATATATTTTGTGATCTCTTAACTTCTTCATCTTACACCTGAATCAGGTCAAAATTCCAATTTGTCCAATAATTAGATTTATGACCCGACTAAAAACATTCTCATCATCCTCAGATGTACTTTGTGTTTAGTGCTACTTAGCTAATGTTGGCATACTAACAAACTATACTGTGCGTAGATGGTGAGCACGGTAAACATTAAAGCTGCTAAACATCAGCGTGTTAGCGTTGAATAGTGCAGTATTCAATCATTTCAAGATTACATGTTCTAATCAGATTACGTTGATCCTATTAGATGTAAGCCAGCTCGACATTTTCATTTCTTTGCATTTATTTCATGGTTTATCTGGGAAAATGTATGTCGTATGTAATATAAGAGCCATAACCTTCTAATCACAGATGAAAAAATAGATCAGTCTCAAGTGCCATGCATGTGTGTATGTGTTTGTGTGTGTGTGTGTTTATAGCACACAGAAGGTCAAACTCAGTACAGCGGGTTTAAAGGCCATTAATGAAGTAATGACAAAGGAAGATTTTTATCACAGAAATGTACAATCAATACATAGGTTTAACCAGAGTATTGGCAGCTGCAGTCCTGATCAATAACACCCCACACGTCACCGGGGAAACTTAATTTACCCTGAGTGGAGACAATGGGAAATATCTATTCCATCCAATTTGCCAGGGACATTTTCTGTGGCAGGAAGGAGGAAAGAGTGATGAAGGGAAGGCAATCAATACGTGCACAAATGCGCACAAAGATACCGACGCACTAACTGCGTTGAAACACTTCCCCATAACCAGATATGTATATAGATTTTCTGGGGTTATCTGGCTTGTTTAAGTGTCCTATGTCTGTTCTTAGTGGTACGTCGCTTTGATTAAAGGCATGTTGCTGCTGCTCCTCGGGCACATGGCACATTACTGTTACTATTACATCACATGACAAATGTCAAAAATGCTCTGTCACTGTTGCTCTACTGGCAGGTACCGTGTAAAATGTGTAGCGAATGGCATAACGGTACACTGCGGTATAGTTACGTATGTTTATTCGCGTCACTCGCGCTTGAGGAGACGTCTACCTCCATGTAGACACCAGCGATGTTTCATCAACCGCAGCCGAGATAAGAGCTACGTGTGGAAACCCAACTCTGGGTGTCACATGTCGGCTGAATTTATCTTGTGCCAAAGCGATATGAATCCAAAATGAACTGAGTTTGGTGTGATTTAATTGCAATAAACGGATCAAAAGAATGCTACATCATGAGGTCAATTTGTAAAAATTTTGTAAAATTTTTAAAAATAAGGCTGATTTCATGCTTTATCAGGTCTGTCTGCACGACGACAAGCAAACGACTTTTAAAATGTGTGTTTTCTGAATGGAATTTGGATCGGTCAGGGCAACACATCTTTGCATAAATACAACAGCAGCGTTATTGTTTATACCACAGACAGTCTATGGTTTAAACACATAGGTTTTTGCTTTATGTGGGTGAACACAGATGGCAGTTTTTCAGTTGTTTGACGATCTAACTCCTTCTCTGTGTGTCCTTGTGCAAGGCATTTAAACCCTGGCTTTCCTCTGCAACTATATTTGGTACAGTAGCTCCCAGGTGTTCAGAAATAGCACGGTGTTCTCAGCAGAACCCTTCATTTGGAGAAAGGTTAAAAAATGCTTATCTACCAGTAAAGTAATTAGCTCTGACTCCGTCTTCCAGCCCGCAACGTTCTGCTTTGCCCGTCGCTTGTGGTGCCAAGAGGTTTCAAAAAAAGCAGCTTCTCATTCATCTTCAGCCGTAGTTATCGCTCCTTCATCGGCTTTAGCACCTCCACTGGAAAGTCATTTTTTCAAATAAATGCAATTCTTTTCAGCGCCTCCCAGGATCCTCTTTCTCCTCTACTTTGCTCTGACAAGCACCCTATGCCAGATTCTCTCTCTTTCTGTAATGAATGGGCTGACGGTGACAGAGCAATTTCACTCGCTGGATATTGCAGTACATCCATTTTCATTTTATTTAACCATTTATTCATCCAAGGCGGTTTCAGATGTGCAGTGTTACCTGGACATTTACCAGAACAGTTTCACTTCATTTGGACTCAAGAATAGGATGGATTAAAAGATGTTTTTTTTTTTTTTTGCCAATGACAGGAATGGAGTGATGACTTGCTGCTTGGAAAATGGCAGATACAAAAAAGGTTTTTGTTAAACATCTTGTCTGCAGAATGAATAGACTGAAGCAGGGGAAATGCAAGCAGGTGGTCTTTCACTGTGGCTATATTGGTATTTAGGAAGAGGAAATCCTACAAAGTAGTCTGTGTCTCATCCCCGGAGGCATCTTTAGACTTCTTCTCCCAAAGACTAGGCGTGTGAAATTAGGTCAAGCTAAAATGCATCATGATGTTTTATCTTTTTCTCTCTCCTCCCTACGTCACCCGGAGGAGGAGATGTACCCTGACTTTCTTCGTTAGCTTTTGTGTCAGGCTCGGTGTGGAGGTACAGGAGGGTGGGTGGGCAAAGGTTTACGTCACAAGCTCTCAGCACGGCATGAGAGGCAAATAGAGCCTCAGATGTTTGCCTTTTTGAGAGTTTTGAAACTTTATAAAGGGTTTTTTTTTTTTAAAAGAAAAGGCATCCTGAGGAAACAGTGGGGAGCCCAGGATGCTACAGTTCATCGTATAGAGTGTAGCACGAACACTGACAGGGTTGGGACTTGTTTGATTCCCACTATGTAACCCCCCACTGTGCTGGAAGTGGATGTATTTGCAGTGCTGTCGGGAGGTTTGAATAAAATCCTGCACCAAATGCTGGCTGGGGTAGGGGTTGTTGTTTATGTAAAGTGGTGAAATAAACCTAGAAATGACCACATTTGAACTCTCGACATCCTTAAAAGGGACAGTTCACCCCAAAATCCAAAATAGATATTTTCCCTTTTACCTGTAGAGCTGTTTATCCCTCGAGATTGTTTTCGCGTGAGTTGCCCAGTGTTGGACGTATCGGACTTGGAGATGTCTGACTTCTCCCCACTATGATGGAACTAGATGGCACTCGGCTTGTGGTGCTCAAAGCCAAAAGCACATTTGAAACACTCCACGGCAACGTCTCTTTCCAGAAATCATGACCCCATTACTCAAGATAATCCACAGACTCTTGCGAGCGGTTGAACCCTTTCCTCTCGACCCTATCACTAGCAGAAGAAAGCGTGCGTCACCTCTCCCGAGCTCACCTGAGCGTTACAGCTCAGCCGAGGACGTTTGCATCTCGTCCTTGCGTAGATGCATACGGCATAAAGAAAATAGCTCCGACATAAAGCTGCTCACAACAAGGTCTGTGGGTTATCTCGAGTAACGGGGTCATGATTTCTGGATAGAGAAAAAACTGTGTATTTTTTATTTTTGGGGTGAACTGTACCTTTCAGACATCCAACATTTTAATCTGCACATCGTCAACATCCTGTTCCTCCTCTCAGCCAGTCTGTCTCAGCGGGGACGTTCTTAGACTTTCTCTGCAGCTTCAAGTCGATGTGACGAAGGTGTGAGTCATTAGTTGATTGCTTAAAATGTCATTGACTGCTTTAGTAGTCCAGACGCCACATAAATCCGGATCTGTTTATAGTATAGGAGTCAAAGGTTTATAGGATTTTTCTTCTTGCTGTCTTAGAATCATAATCTGTTCAATATAGAAGAACCAATAAAAAATGTCCACCAAAGCCCAATATATGTACAAGTGAAGCATGTTTCACATTGGCACGGTACAAAGTGGATTGTACAAGAGGAGACTTTGTGAACAGATTACTGTTAAACTAGCTGTGTTTTTCATTTCTTTTTTAAAAACGTTTACAGCCCAAACGCAGTGGGATAAGTAGCGAGCAAAGAGTTGTTTCAGGTTAACTACTCGAGCAAACTCCTGACATTCAGGCGTGAGTTCACACACGGATTGCGCAGCTTTTGAGGCCGCTAAACCTGCACTAATGAGACAAAAAGAGAGCGTGTAATTCTCAAAGCACCGGCAGAATGGTGAAACGTTCCCCCAACTGCTCTGCCAAGCAAATAGCATCTTAGTGTTCCTGTGCTATTTTGGCGTATTTAAATGAGGTGATATGCATACATTTGCCGTAGAATTGGCCCCTTTATATGCAAACGAGCCTCATTGCAAAAAAAACCATCCAATTCACAAAGGTCAGTGTAATAGCCTCACGCAGTTACAGAGGAAATATTAGCGTCTTCAGAGAGCAGGCGGTAACTGAAGCCCATTTATAAGGAACAAACTCAAACTATTTTGGGATGCAAAGACAGTTGTGCCATAAGAAATAACTGAATAAAGCAAGTTTTTCTTTTTTTTTTTTTTTTGAAAATACATGAGCAAAATAATCTGAAAGAGTCTGAATGATGAAAAAAGTGAAATATCTTTTGTGAATCAGCTCTTAAGACACGGCAGAGACGGGTTTGCAAGTGATGCACGAATCATGGCGCCATCCTCCATCCTTTGTGTACGGGAGTAGAGAATAGAGATAAAAACAACAACAACAACAAAAGACTCTTTATTGTGTCACGGTGACCTATTCAGAAATGTCATCACAACACAAGCTCCAACACGTGT
>CALSBV010012176.1:653705-697076 GCA_943590825.1 Bovichtus diacanthus
ACTGAGCTACCATATGTTGATATGGCTGGAAGATCCCAAACAGCTGGACACAAATAAACAACAACAGCTGGTCGAAGTGGGAAAAAGTGGTCCGGCTTGGCCATCCAAGCAGATGCTAAAACATCTGTCTTCTTAAACCCGTAAACATTTGTGTTTCTGGGTCACTCACCTGTAGCTGGTGTGGACTGCTCACTGTGAAAGCAACACATGACGACAGGACACGCTGCTTTTCTACAAAATAAAAGTCATCAAAATAAGGTGAAAAGGGATTTAATTTCACTGTTTAATAAGTTACTCAAAACACAATGCAAACGTGTAAAAACAATTTTTTTTTTACCACAAATATAGGTCTATATTTGACAAATAGTTTTTCTCATTTGATCATAATTCACACAATAAACTTATTTTACATCTATGTTTTGACATGATGCAAGTAAACTATTACCGGCTTTAGAAAATGTTAATAATGTAGATTAATGTATATTTCTGGAGGATGGTCCTTGATGATAACATGGTAAATTAACTGCATTTATATCGCGCTTTTCGATTCACCCATTCACACACATTCACACAGTCAGAGGCTCCCGTACAAGGTGCCACATGCTCATCAGTGATAAACATTCACACACACTCACACACACTCACACACCGATGGGAGCAATTTGGGGTTCAGTGTCTTTCCCAAGGGCAAGGACATGCTGACCGCAGAGGGCGGGGATCGAACCTCTGTGCACAGCCGCAAATAACAATTTGAGACCTTAACCATCTCGCCTTCTAGACACAATCATCCTAAAGGTCGGCCATCTTGAATCGGAACATTTTAAAGAACAGACTGCAATGTTTTTCCAGTCTCTTGACCTGAAATAGTCGCTGAAGTCTGAAAACAATCCCGTGACCGAGGGTTCACTTCTCTTTGAAACAGACTTAAACTGCTGCAACAGTTCGGTTTGAGTCCAGTTACCTTTTCTGGCATTTCTGACTTTGTACTTTTGGGGACTTACGGACGAGCAGAGCAGCTAATACTAGATGCTGACTGCAGCTTAAAGAACATGAATAGAAAGAGACGTGAAGACGCAGACAGGCAGGGAAACAGAGAAAGCATCGGGTGTGACGTCGTATGCAAAGTGAATCTGAGTAGAAATGTTGTTAATGGGAAAAACTGTCAATCTTTTAAATGTTTATCTTTTATGCTGATTGCCTGGTGAGATTGCCTTTCACTCTGCTGCAGATAAAGCATGTTGAATTGATTTGAACTGATTTGAGATAATATCCCATCAGCGCCATGAAGCCAAGCGGAGTGGCTGATGTGTCTCCAGCCATTATCCACTTGCTATTAGTTATGTAACTCTACTCCGCCTCAATACACCACAAGAAGTGACAGCAAGTTACACACACACACACATGCACACACACAAGTCTATGTAGAAAACAACATAGATCTATGTTAAACGGCTCTCACCGCAGGTTTGGGTTCAAACGGGGTCACACAATGGCCATGTTCAGCATTGAGCGCTATGTCAGGCCTGGTGAACACACTCAGTGTTCAGAACCTCAAATAAAATGTCGCAGGTACAGTTCAGTGTAACGTGGTGTATGGTGAGACTAATCTAACCTTACACACTACATAGTCCAAGACAATTTGTTTAAAAAGTATTTTTAGCCGTTTTTGGCTTCTGCCACTATCAATGGCAGAAATGAAAACTGTGAATGCGGGTGCAAAACTACGTACCCGTGAAAATCCCAGGTAGCATAAGCTTGACCTTTGTACCGCGCTGCACTGACGGTCGTGTTGATGTGTGACAGTGCTGCTGCGCCCGCTCGCAGACTAACACAGGAGATAACTGATCGTATGGAACCAGGCAGGAAGCAGAAGCAGTAACCCAGATCTGCCAACGTCCCGTCCCACGTGAACGATAGAAATAGCATCATTCTAGGTCGCTCTTTAATAACTGCAGAACTAACTTCATGGCACTGTGTGTGTGTGTGTGTGTGTGTGCCAGGCTTCCTAAAGCATGTTTTATTTCCATTAGGTTGATTGAAAGTGTTTGTGGAGAAAGAGAGTACAGTATCGTCTGGATTTGGACTCTGGAGGTGGAGGAGGGGCCGAGTATTTCACCTCTAAACTGGGTCCATACGATCCCTCATGTTTATATTTTAATTGTAGTAGTTTGGCATATTTATTGTATTCTAATTTATTCTTTATATCGTGCGTTGCATTTACTCCTGTGTGATGCCTGTCAGTCGGTCAGCAGGGCAAGAAAAACAAAAATTCAACCAAATTTTGAGAGCCGGTCAAAAAACACTGACGGAGCCGACACTTCAGCCGCCTCGAGGTCATTGGAGGTCAATGACCTGCGCCGTTTCCCGGGGCTGCCGACAGATATACGCTCAGAGACTCTGCCACTTTGAATGTAATCCAATAAGCAAACTATAAAAATACTTCTTCCCTCTGTACTGAGTCAGACTGGAGCTGCAGTGACTCACTATCACCTCTAGAGGAAACAAGTGGTATTACAGGACTGTTACGGAGCGCAGCTAGCTGTTAGCATGCTAACGTCTGTACGCACAGACGTCTCTAACGTCGACACTGTTACCTCTTCACACTCTCCTGATGATGTCAGTGAGTGTTTTCATGTTTTAAGTTTAAATTCTGTCCTGTCCTGAAAACAAGGTCAAGGACCTCGTGCTAGAGAGCTTCATTATAAACTCCATCAACACACACACACACACACACACACACAGAGAGCCAGAGATAGGTCCCATAAAGTGTGCCGTGCATTGATTTTGTGGTCCATTTTTCCAACAAGATGCATGTCTGTGCTCTGAGGAGGAATCGAGTGCTTTTGTCCTTGGCCTCGTTAAAGTGATTCCTCATCGCTGTGGTCGTCCTTCTTCCGAAACTAATAAAGTCACGGCAGGACAAACACATAAACAGTTTCGACTGAGCAGGTCAGACACAAATATGGGGATTCTAATATCAATATTTTAGAAGAAGAGAAAGAAAAAAAACCTTGAGATTTGTATTTGTTTTGTGACCAAACAATCAACTCAAAACAACTGGTTCTTCACTGGATTGCCCCGCACTGTGCCGTGTGGCAGCCGCATTTATGTGTGTGTCTGTCGTTTCCCTGCAGTGGATACAGAGGGCAGGAAGTTGAAGGGAGGCATCCAGAGGAGCACGGAGACGGGCCTGGCCGTAGAGATGCCAAGTCGGACCGTCCGACAGGCCAGCCACGAGTCTATAGAGGACAGCATGAACAGCTACGGCTCCGAGGGAAAGTAAGTAACTCATCCTGCTCCGGTTCATCAACGCACGCACAACACGGGACAATGAAGTCAGTTCAGACGCATCCAGACATTGGAAAGAGCTCATCGAGGCAGACGGGAGACGAGGGGACACACAATGCACTAGGGACTGACTAAAAACTTGGTATTTAACCCCGATGGCCCTGGTCTGTGTGCACATTCACGAACTAGCTAAATAATACATGCACACAATATGAGCTCAGTGTATTTGATGCATGTCAAGTAGAAAGGTATACAGACAAACTGCAAGAGCTACACTGGAAGATACTGCATATCATAATACAGACTAGATTTATAGTTGTCGGACAACATTTAGTCCGTTTAAATGTCAAAATGTTTGAGCATTATTTGGAACATTTTTTTTTGGTTGAACATGAGTCATTTGAAAATCTGCCCCCCCCCCCCCCCCCCCTGATATACCTGTGACTGCTCTTACTCTTTCCACTTCCTTGTGTGTTTGTTTGTCCAGCATTTGCTTTGCTCCGACCAGCTGTCTTCTTCTTCTGTGTGTCTGGAGCATATCAACAATTTAAGAAACGAAAGTCCCAGGAAATTCTAAGGATTCTTAAGCATTTGTGGAGATTTTGCTCGGGGACATCAACGTTATTTTCCTTCCTAAATGTCTCCTGCTCGTGTGTTTCTATGATCCATCTAACAGAAACAGTCAGCAGGGGTGATGCACACACACACACACACACACACGCGCACACACACACGCACACACACGAACACGCACACACACACACACACACACACACAGAGGATACAGTAAAGCCCAGTGGAAAATTACATCAGCAATTCTAGTGTAGTACTCCTGAAAACACACACACACACACACACACACACACACACACACACACACATGGCAGATCAGTGCCAACCTTGCTACCAGCTTGAATTCCTACAGTTACATAACAAGAGGAGGCAGACCGACAGACCGGTTGGGGCGGAAACGGTTTAAAGACACACAGAGGAGCGAGCAGAACAAGTGGAGGTAGAGATGATTGCATCATCGAGCGTGTTTACGTGCATATTAATATTCCATTCATATGTGGAATCTATTCTGTTTATGAATTGTTGCGCTTGTATCCCGAAAGAACGAATATTATAGAGCAGCCGTCCCCGACCTTTTTGCACCTGACCAGTTTCAAGACAAAGTGCAAAACATACAATTTAATTATTTCATATATAATATAAATGTATTTATTCCATTTTATATTATGCACTTTATTTTGATTATTATTACATTGTAATATATACAATATAATACATAAAAATGTTTACAATAAATATTACCAACACAAAAATTATTATTTTTTAATATAATATATTATATATTTATTCTTTTTTTGTGTGGTACCAAATGGTCCGCGGGCCGGTGGTTGGGGACCCCTGTGTTAGAGCACGTTTCATGTTGCGTTACTCAAGCAACTCAGTCTCCATATGCAGCTGTGTGGGGAAAATATGTGTTTCTGAATATGAATTTAGATGTTAACAAAAGAAAAAGAGAAATAATGAGGAAGTCGTTACAGAGTCTGGTGCAAAAGGAGTGAGAGGGTAAAGGAAAAAGCACATTCTGTGTTTTCACACTGAGCCTGTTTGATTCAACGTATTCAAGCTCCACAGTGTTGACTCCAATCACGCAGTTTGTCCGGTCACAGTGGCAATTACAACTCCGTCTCTCATAAATGATTTTTATATACTTTTAATTTGCGACTGCAAATAGGCTTTGAAGAAAAACACAGCGGCACCGGGATTATGTTTTCTGTTAACATAATGAGGAAACTTTTGTTAATTAACATATCTGGCAAGTCACAAATAATGTATCAGCAAAATGTTCACTGACAATGTCTTTCATTTGTTTTCCTACAATATGCGCTTGTAGGAGCTCAAGCATGCGGAAAAAATTTAAAAAATAAAACTTTTCGTGGTTATGTTCAGGCACTCGGTTAAGGAAAGATTGGCTTCCTGGTAAAATACTGAAAAAAAAGGTCCATTTTTATTGCCAAAATGAACCACAGAGGCATTAAATGAAGTCGTAATCGACAGACATGTTTGTGAACAAAAAGAGTAATAGAATTATAACTTAATTAGTTGTTGTTGCTTCCTACAAACTGACTTTGATCCCTTAAACTAGAATGAATTCAATCAGTGCATAAGAAGTGAGAAGCATCTTTAAACCCTCATGAGGACACTCAAGACAAGAAGATCTACACTAGGTGCATTTCCATCCACCTGTTTTTATGCGCATTTTTTTTTTATTTGCTTGAGTGCAAATGCCAAATATCTACGATACGATTACGCACATGAAGCATGTCACATATACCAAATATATATATATATATATATTTATGTCATATTCCATCTTTTTTATACATTGTTTTTCACATTTTTAGTTTTGGCACTATTTTAATCATGTCATCTTGTTGTGCACTCTGCTTTTGCAATATTATAATGGTTTTCCGACTGAAGAGTTATCTGCTGCTTATCTGCACGAAAAACCAAAACCTAATAATCGCATAACGTTAGTGGATGGAAACTTTCATTTGAATTTTTCATTTTGCTGATTTTCTCAAAATTCGGTTCAAATTTAAAATACATTCGGATGTGAACCCGGTTATTGAAATGCTCACGATATTAGTAATTTAGGAGGTATGTTTTATATTACCACGCTCAATAAATACACCTTTAAACTTTAACATAAACCATATAACCTCTGTTATTTCTCCACAAGCTTAACTTGCAGTTAATTCCACGTGACCCTGCAAAAGATAAGCGGGTAGAGGATTATGCATGGATGAAAACTTCAGGAAAATAGTTTTTTCCTTAAGCCATTTTGTGTTTTTTTTTTCTGGGAAGCATCACAATCATTACCTTGACCAAAGATGCTTTTCCTCGTTCGATTTAAAAGTTAGAAAAAATGTCTGAGCAATACTGTTGTTACATAACCATTTGATTTTCTCTGGATTCTGCCAGACAGAAGAGCTGAGCGGTTAAACATGTAAATCTGTTCATAGACTCTCAGCAACAAGCGTCCTTACACGGAGCTGCACCACAACATTATTCAGATCAGCAGCAGCAAACCGCAGCTCGCCTTCCTGTCCGCCGGTGTTTCTGTCAGCTGCTTGGCTCAGTGTGCTGATTGAAAAGCTCTGTGCCTGCGTATGGACGACCATGAATAAGCACTTTGTTAGCTAACACCATCCAATCACACTTATGAGCTTATTGATTTATCTGGTAATTCAGGACCAGTGTGTGCGTGTGCGTGCGTGTGTGTGTGTGTGTGCTGATGTTAGTGATGGGGCAGAAATGCTTTGCTTTGTTTTGTGTGAGGATATGATGAGAATCTTCAGTTTTACTTTTTTTTTTTGAATTATTATTTTTTTTGGCTCATAATGTTTTTAATATTAATATATATATTATACATAATATTTTATATTTTATAATTGTTGTATTTTTACATATTATATTATATATATATTACAATGTAATAATAATATAAATAAAGTGCATAATATATAATGGAATAATTACATTTACATTTTCTAATAATTCAATTATATGTTTTGCACTTTACCGGTCCGTAGAAAAATTGTCTCGTAATGGCAAATATGTTTTGAAAGACACATAACTTTTTTTCTTATCAATATAATGAGTCACAAAGTGAATTTACCTGCTAAATGTTTACTGATAACACTCTGTATTTGATATTGCTACCCCTACAATATGGTAACTAAAGCATGATTAATGCTCATGTTTAAGTACTTGGTTCATGTTTCAAAGTACTGAAGGATGTATTAATTCTTCACCTTCGTACACTTGTCAGGAAACAATCATGAAGTCTGAATAATATAGGAACTTGCATATTTGTAACATTTCGAGTGTGTCATCTGCCTGCTGCACCCAGTTTACATTGCACGTCATATTTCCGTGAAACTACTGTGTAATCCCCAGATGTGCCTCACACACACCAATATTATAATCTAAAGCTCAGGATTTTATCACCCAGTAATACCCACTCGGCTAATGTTGCTTGATTTATTGCATGTCAGCACTCTACACACACGCACACACACACACACACACACACACACACACAGGATTTTACCTCATTATAACGTCTCTCAATCTAATATGTTGATTTATTAATCCCATGTATAATTTATGTATTGCAGCACAAACAAACACAGGAATAGAAACCTACAACACAAACACATTTAACTACGTAAAATGTTAGAAACACTCAAGAACACACTATAGTATAAAACATCAGCAGCATAAATTATTAAGAAATATAAAAAATGACCTAACGTCTGCATAAATGACTAATCTAGGCTAAGTGATGCTAAGTGTATTAATCATATTGGACAGAGACTGCCGTGTAACTAACTTTGTGAGGACTGTTGTTATTGTGTGACTTTGTTGGAACAATCTAGTAAATATTTTAATGCTCCTCTTCCTTCATTTAACAACGAAGACAAAGCTGTTGAGTAATGTAGGTCGCCGTCCTCGTGGAAGGACTTTTGGCATAAAAAAGTAATACACCTGTTTCCTTAAATGTGCAACTAAAGTGATCTCCTCAGAGCAGGGACGAATAAAGATTGTGCAACCGTAAACTAGAATGAAATTTGAAAGTAGAGACAAGGGGGAGATAGATGAAGGTTAAAGGGAGGAAAGAAGAAGAGAGCTGCCATAATAAATAATGAACATGCTCACCAGAGTAAAATTATTGGGTTTCAATAGTTCTGGTGCAGGATATTAGCATGGATGTGACTAGCTAAGAGGCCTGTCGTCCCAGGCTGTGGTACACAATATATGGTGCTGGATGTTTGAGGATGTTGGGACAACGTGCAGGTTGGTTAGCTCTTTAGCTGGGAAAACAACTATTGCTAGCTACGAACATGCTAGTGCTAGCCAGTCACAACATTCCCCCAAGCTAGCTGGCTTGCTTACTGCCAATTAGCTTACTGCCAATTAGCTTACTGCCAATTAGCTAACTGCCAATTAGCTAACTACAAATGACCATACTGCCAATTAGCTTACTGCCAATTAGCTTACTGCCAATTAGCTAACTGCCAATTAGCTTACTGCCAATTAGCTAACTGCCAATTAGCTAACTACAAATGACCATACTGCCAATTAGCTAACTGCCAATTAGCTAACTGCCAATTAGCTTACTACCAATTAGCTTATTGTCAATTAGCTAATTAATAGTTAGCTAATTGGCAGTTAGCTAATTGGCAGTTAGCGACATCGGAGGCTGGATTGTTAAATTCTCAAGAAGTCAATACAGTTTCTTTGAGAGCAGTTTGTACCTTTTCCTTCTGTTTCGCCACTAACTGCAAAAAAAGCCTCGTTTGTGGAGCAGGTGTGACAATAAAAACCATCAGTAACAGCGCCGGGCCTTGAAGCCAATTTTTGTCGTCGGGTTCATCACATAATTCCTTTTTCTCATAGACATACCGAACATTGGGAAAGAGACGACTGTAATTTAGCAGATTTTTTCTTCAGGTAAATCAATTTCCCAGTATGATTACCTGAATAGCCATTATTTAAATCGTTAGGTCCTACAAGTTGTAAAACCCACTACTGGCCAAATCCAGATTTATTTTTCATGTGGATGAGCCCAGAAGGGTTAAAGGAAAACGCTACTACGCCTGCGCCTGCTCTATGGGCCCCATGGATGCAAAAGATCAGCGGAAGATCCGAGTGATTTTATACTCAGAATTCAAACTTTTTTGTCTTTGTGCGCCAAAAGCAGAGTTCATAGGAATGAACGGGGCATCGCCTCCTACGCTGTATCCAGTTCTCTTTACACATCCATGGTCACAACAACCAGGCACCCCAAGCAATGGAGAACACTTAAGCTGATTAACCTTGTGGACTCCAGGGCCCTCGGCCAAACTTGAACATAATGTATTGACATTGGTTGTTGGATTTGGTAAGAAAACAGCTTACGTCTGGTCCAATTCCACATTAACCTGCTAACTCTCTTGGTGGCAGTCGACCAGCCCGGTTCATTTTTAGACATAGAAGGATAAAAATCTAAACTAAATTTGCATTTAGCGGCTTCTATTATGTGGCAATCACTTCCACCTGTTCACCGCTCCATCTCTGTCAAGTACAGACCGAATCACAACGTTTGTTTACAATAACTTCCAGGTAGAAGCGTTACCTACGTACATACAGTTTAATGGCTCTGAGCAAATGGGGGCGAGGAACAACTGAGATATACTCTCTTAACTGAAGAGAACACGTCTAATGCAAATATGACAAAAGGTTATTTTTTTAATAAAGTTACCTACTGCAGCTTTAAGCATCATCTGTTTCTCAATAAATCAAACCTATTGATATCGATACATGTTGATCAGAACATGTCAGGGTGGATTTGTCCATCCACAGAACACACACACACACACACACACACACACTTGTAATATACCTGGCACTCTGCCACCAAAGCACTCTGAGCTGATTCCTTTGCAGACACACAAACACACACAAAATAAGGACACAGGGTGTCAAACTCTAAAAACAACAATCTGAGTTTAATTCCAAGGAGCCAATTATCATTTTGGAAGTGTAACTAAGGAAACAAGAGTGATCACTTCCTGTTTCATTTTTTTTTTCTCCTCCAGACTGTTTTTGTCTCGTCTCTTTTTCTCCTCTCTTGCATCATCTTGCAGTCTCTGACTCACTTTCTCTACCTAATTGAAGTGCATTGCCTGGTCATGTTTAACCACCTGTCTCTCTCTCTGCAGCCTGAACTACAGCGGCATGTGTCTGGCGTCGGATGCACAGTTCAGCGACTTCCTGGACGGGATGGGACCCGCTCAGTTTGTTGGGCGACAGACGCTGGCGACAACTTCCATGGGTGAGAAAGGACCAGAGATGTACAGAGACGCCATTATCTGTATCTGTTCAACCAACACAATGATCTGTCTCTGTATCTGTATTTATTTACATTGCGAAAAAGTTGTATTTTCTAACTTAATATTCATTAACAATGCAGTATTTGTGTCTTCAAATTGATTTAATTTAATTTTGAATAATACATTCAGATTTGGGTACATCCCAAGAAAGGGCATATTTTTGTCACAACCATTTTGCAAAGCTTTTTCCCCGACGAGCCACAGGAGCCTCTCAGCACTATATGTAAACTAAGATGACTAACGCAAGACTGAAAACTTAATCTATGCCTCTTTGCTTTCTTATCTCCAAGTAAGGAAGGACAATTATTAAGATTTGAGGGTCACAACTATCACCTCTATTTTGTGAAAAAAAAAAAAAAGCCCCTAAAACTCTTCCCATAAAAACAGGTCTGTAAATTGAAAAGAAAAACAGCTTATTTCCTCATAAAAACGACTGCTGAAATCATTTCACATTGGCAAAAAAAAAGTGCCTCATAAATCAGAGCTGTGTCCTGCTGCAGGGTTTTTCGTATCGACCCGTGCACTTATTCATATCCAGGCCGTATATTGGATATATTGTATGCAGCCTCTCCTCCACAGCAGTGATCTACTGTAAGTGGGTCAGTTTCCTCGCTGGCAGCCAGAGAGTGTCCTTGGCCCGACAACAGTGGCACTGACTGGACCAACTCCACTCCAAACCTGCTGTCCAGGCCAATATTATATGATGTCAGAGAACCCAGAATAACTTGGCCGTCATCGCTGTTCTGTTACTTTCAAAGGAATGCGTTCATCATTTTCGGGATATTTAGCTGAAAACTTTTTTTATCCAATGTGACTTCCAGTGAGGGGAAAGGTGGACGTTCCACCTTCTTTACATGGCGACCTGCTAACTTTGTCATTTGGAGTTTATTATTGGTATTAACTAGCAAGAAATAAGGTTAATGTGAGTGTTAAGAACATAGAAATAGAATGAGACTAGAACGGACATTCCCATTCAAATCAACACAGCAGGATGGTCAGAGCGGCGGCCATTTTTATGTGTACCGTTGCCAATGGAAAGAACTTTCACCTTTGTAGCCGCGGGCTAAGTTGTCATCATTACTACTAATATTAATTGCCTTTTTTTTTTAAACTAGTTCATTTATCACGGAAACAGTTCAATGTCTTTTCTACTCTCATTCTATTTTGTACGGTTGAGACTAAATCATACAATTAAGATGAAATCAAAACCAAAACAAGGAGCTGAAAGAGGCTAAAACCTAACCGGATTCAAAGATAAACTCCTCCTGTGACAGTTATCTTAAGGAGAATCACACAATGTTTCTGTAGCAGTGAAGTTATCAATGATAGAGACATGCTGACGAAGAAAGAATATTTTTCACTGACATTTATTACAAAACCAGATAGATAGACATTGAACTTCTTCAATGATGCATAACAGTTGAAAAAAAAAAAAGAAGCTCTGTGCTCTCCAGGCAATACTCTGACATCTGTGACTTCTCTCGTTGTCAGCAGTTATTGCATTTTTCTCTTTCCCTGTCCATCTCAGAAAAGTCACTGCAGTCTGCTAAAAGCAATTTAAAGGACTTCGCTTGTGGTCAATGCATCGATGAGTCCAAATACTGTCACTCACGATTGCAAGTAAAGTGAACGCGAGGTGGCTCCACATCTCTGTTGTTCCTTCAAAAAGCATTTACATTTAGAGAGACGTCTTCGCTGTTTATTTCACATGTGGTGCTCCTGTTGCAATGAATGTTGAATGCATTCAATGAGAATCTTCTTTGCTTCTCTTACTTACTTTTCTTCCGCCTGTTTGACTGCACTGCCAAGCCGTAAATCGCTGGCTTCAGCCCGATGAACACCACCTGTTCACGGGGAGGTCGTGACATTTATAGTCATGAGCATAATCGACATCCCTAAAATAGCCATATTGAGCAACCTGTTCCGCTTCGTTTTGTGTGCGTTGTGGTGTTTAAGAGCACAAAGAAGACTTTTGCACCACAGAGCTTCAAGTCCTGCTGTTGGGATAAAAAAAAGTTAGATATTAGATGACTGGACATTATAGTCACTGTCAACGGATGTCACTGACCTACATGAATAATATACATAACATACGACACAATGATAGTTTGATGAACAGAGTATTTTGCATCAAGTTCGTGAATCTGTTTGTACTGCAGGAGTGCTTCTTGCATGAGGCCACTTGTAATTTTCTTTGGACTCTTTCAGCTCTGGTCGTGGCCTTTACTTGGTCTAAAGGATTAGTTCACCCAAAAACAATATAAATTGTATATACTGAAGTACTCATCACCCCTAGGCTCTTTATGGTCCGGGACAAAGGTTCTGTATTGAATGCCGTAGAGAAAACTGAAATGAAAGCACATCAGTGCAAACAGACTTTGATGGAGTCTGAAACAAGAGACAGCTAAAAATTTTATAAAATGTCCAAAAAATTTTCTGAAAATTCCTGTGAAGCATTATTCAAGTGTCTATTTTAACTAAACAAGTGCGTTTACTCACTCGTGCTTTGAATTGAAAATCTGCCGACAAGAATATACATTCCGAAAATATGTCGTTGGTTTGTAATGCATATCTTTTTTTTTCATGTTTTTTTTTTTCAAAATTTTTACTTAATACAAACTTTTCCAACACCTCACAAAAACTCAATCATCATATGAAGGCCAGCATTTGATTCACCTCCTCCATCCTCATTGTTAAAGCCCACCTGTGTTTGCACCCGTGCAGGTGACGTAGAGATCGGTCTGCTGGAGAGGAACGGGGCTCTGGAGGTGGAGGTCATCCAGGCCAGAGGACTGACCATGAAACCAGGTTCAAAGGGACCTCCAGGTACTGCTGACTGACCCACTCAAACAACCCTAACTAATCCACAGGATTTCAAACCATAACATTTGAATATCTTTCCTATTTAAAAAAAACAAAAAAAGGCTTGTTCATCAAATGACTGCCGTGTCTCAGAACACCGAAGTTTCCAAAGAATGTGAATGCACCACGAGACAGCAAATAGCATCAGCTACTTACAAACAGAGCAGCCTGCAGCTGACATTTGAAACCTAATGGGATATACCCTACAAAAGCACAGTTATGATATGAAAGATGCATGAGTGGAAAGGAGGAAATGGTGTTTTCAGTGTTCAGGGAGTTAACACACAGAGCAGAGGGAGGTGATCTGCTGAATAAGTAAGATCTACATTTTCCGCTGCTAAGGCCGTAGCGAAGCGAGCGGCATGTTGCTCTGACTTTTATATGCTGTGCTGTTGTATCTGTATGGTTACAAAAACACACAGCTGGATGGTCCTTAAGTGTTTTTTAAAAATGCTTTAAAATCAATCGAAGAGGCAAATTGTTTATTAGCGAAAATGGAAATGGCAACGTATTCAAATCTGAGAAATATTTAAAAAGCCACCAAACTTTTTTTTTTTTTTTCACATTTTCCATATTTAATAAAAATTACTATGTGGAGTTTTTTATTTTTGTATTCATGAGTGTTTGTTCTGGTTCAGATGGACAAGGACACACCAACAAAGGCAGGGAGGCTGCGAGCAGGAAGAGCAGGTTTCACACAAGAACAATTATTATTAAGGAAACGCATTCAACACCTTTGTCAGACCTCAAGGACACACAGTGTATTTTGTGCGAAACATTGATTGTGCACATAAAGTGTGTTTGCTCATAAGATTACTCCACAGGGCACCTTTAGCGTTAAAATACCCTTTTCTGAGAAGGTCATTTCTCTCATTCCTCTTTATTAAATGCATCAAAAAACTTCCGCACAATGCCAGGAATGTGATTTTTTTATTTCATGTTTTTATTTATTACAGGGCTGTCATATCAGATTTCCACTACACAACTACCGTGACCATATTAATTCACAATAACAATATTATTGCGATATCAATAATAGAAAAATTCTAAAAAATTCACCTTCAACTTTGTTTATTGCACATTATGTCTCTTATTTTAAAAAATAATTAGAGGTAGAGAAAGAATCTGCACCTATAACTGTACCAAAGCGTACAAAAAGAAAGAAATTATTTATTTTTTATTTATCATTTTCTGCTCTTTCAAACTACAGCTAACTCATTGCACCTGAAATGTGTCAAACCAAACTGTGATCGGAGATCTGCTAATATGAGGAATAAATCACACGTCAACTAAATTGATCAACCGACCAATCAGCAAGTTAATCAATCGGATCAGTTCGTTTTTATCCTTTTTTCTACCGTATGAGTCGTGTGCGCTGGTCATAGGAGGCAGAAACAGAACTTGATTGTGCTGTTGTTGCTTTTTAGTTTTGTTTTATATATTTATTTTGTAAAGTTGGATTGTGTAACAACAAACTATTAACTCTGATTGTGGCTCCCCACTGTGGTTGCATAATATTAAACCACCCATTGATCCTAATTGCATAAGAGCGAAACAGTATCAGAGAATAAGGAAAAAAAAAAAAAAAAAAAAAAAAACTTGGGAAAAAAACAAAAAAAAAGATAAGAGGATAATAAACAGAGCAAAGCACAAACACGAGTCAGCGGAGAGAGAAATGAGTGCAGAGGTTTTACAAAGATTTTATAAAGAGAAAGGACAACCTTGCTCAATATTTCAGTGTGCCAGAGTGTAATCTTTAATACTGTCATCTAGCAAACGGGACAAAAAACTTTGGACCGTGTGTGTGTGTGTGTGTGTGTGTGTGTGCGTGTACGTGCTGATGGAGTTTATAATGAAGCTCTCTAGTACGAGGTCTTTGACCTTGTTTCCAGGACGGGACAGGAAAGTTGTTTTCCTTTAATAGCGAGGACACGCACACACACACACACACACACACACCATGTTTTTGTAAAATGGTAATGCGATCCTTCTCAGAATTTTTTTACTGTGAGTCTTCCCGACTTAAATAAATGCTAAAAACCAACCAACAGAGTGGATTAAATTTAGTCAGTCAAAGTCAGAAGTCTAGCCTCTAATACTGTTTTGGCTTGTGTTACTTAGGAACAAAGTTTCGTCCCAGGACATTAAATCATAACTGCAGTGTGAAAATGATAAAAACATTTTTATAAAAAAAAAAAGGAAAACAATACTCAATCTACAAAAAGCCTTTGCATCCGTAGAGAGCGCTGCACTCTCTGCGGTGCAGAATCTCGTGCTGACAGCTACTGTTTGCATGTGTTTGCATGAAGTTATTAATTTTTGCTTACTCTGGTGTTTTCTTGAGGATTGAGGTTGTTTTTTTTTTTTTTGCACGCCAAAAACCGGAGAAAATAATGGTTTCAAATGAGCTTTGTTTTGCATTAATTTTCTGCAGTGCACCACGGTTCCCTCGACTCTCTGCCTTTTGTCTACTCTACTCGGCTGGAAACTCTTGAGGGAACACTTCAAACTGCAAGGCGAGCATCACGTGACCGACGGGATTGATGAGCGAGCACTAATGCTAGCAAGTCAGTCTGCGAGCAGCTGTGCGAGCAGCAAACTGCATTAACTTTATAAACCACTCTGACTGGGGTTTGAAATGTTTAAAGTAACTAGGAAAAGTAATTTAAAAAAATAGAACGGCACTGGGAGAGCGCAGACCTCCGCCAAGGCCAATGGTGCCTTCACATGCTCCTTGGATTGGTCCCGTTTCCACGAGTTGGGATTAGTTTTTCCGACTTCGTAAGCTTTAGGTCGTAATGTAGAAACAACATGGACGCTACAAAGAAGATGTCTTGTATTTTATTGCTAAGAGGCTTTAAACAATTCATTGGTATCTTTTTCCCAGATGGGAATTCGTATCCGGCCTGCAATTTAGATCTGCAACTAAATTTAGTGGCTTCTTCCTCGGTGGTCTTTCTGTAATCCTGCTGAGAGACAGAGAGACAAACCGAGCCGAAAAACATAACCACCTTGGCAGAGATAATAAATGTATCCATAAATGTGCTTTTGAATATTTAATTTAGTGGAAGTTATGTCTGCATGAATATTCGTAGGTGTGAAATGAGGTTAGCTTACTACAAATCTTTATTTAGTTGACTTTCGTTTGTCTCATAATCAGTGGGTTTACATTTTTCTTTGCATTGATTAGTTTTACTAATTTTTAAAGCACAGTTGTGCAGTGTTTTACTGAGATCCCAGTGCAAGCTACAGGGTTTGTACTCTCTGGTTTGTACCCTGCAGACAAACAAGAGTAACCTACTGATGCCTTTGGACGTCTCCGTCTGTCACATGACCTTCACCTTGCGGGTTGTATCGGTCCCTCGAGAGTCTCCGGTCTATTCTACTTTATCTTCTTCTGCCCTGTCTATTCTTCTCTCCTCTGCTGTACTGCACCGTAGTCTCTTTCATTCTTACATCAAACATACCAGCTGTTAATCTGCTCAGACTTTTTCAGACCAAGGACCACTTAACCCATAAAAAAACACTCACAGACCACCTAACTCCCCAAATATCAGAACTTACTTTTGAAAATTAAGTTTTTTTTCACATCCAAGCTTTTTTCAAGAAAATTTAGTTTTTTTGATATCCAAGCTTTTTTGAAGAAAATTACGTTTTTTTTGACATCCAAACTGTTTTTCAGGAATATTTTGTTTTTTTTTTCACATCCAAGCTATTTTTCATGAGAATTAAGTTTAAAAAAAATTACAATAATTTCCATGAAAATTAAGTTTTTTGACATTCAAGCTTTTCTGAAGAAAATTACGTTTTTTTTTACATCCAAACTGCTTTTAGGAAAATTTAGTTTTTTTTTTAAATACATTTTTTTTCCATGAAAATTAAGTTGTTTTTTTTTTGTTTTTTTTTAACATCCAAGCTTTTTTCATGAAAATTCCGTTTTTTTTTGACATCCAAGTTTTTTTTTAGGAAAATTAAGTATTTTTTTAAATATTTTTTTTCCATGAAAATTAAGTATTTTCACATCCAAGCTTTTTTCAGGAAAATAATTTTTTTTTTTTTACAGCCAAGCTTTCTACATCAGGGGTTCTCAAACGCACACAAAATCACTTGTTGTCGCTCCGGCTAAACCACTCGTAGCCTTTGAACCACTCGTAGCCGCTGAACCAGTGGTAGACCACCAGTGGTCCGCGGACCACTCTTTGAGAAAGACTGCTCTAAATGATCCAGTTTGAACGCAGAGTTGCACAGAACTCTGACGGGGTTAACACTAAATTGAGATTTAACTTTTGTGTCTGCTCCCGTTTCAGCGGCCTACATCAAAGTTTACCTTCTGGAGAACGGAATCTGTGTCGCCAAGAAGAAGACCAAGTCAGTGAGGAAGTCTCTCGATCCTCTCTACAACCAGGTCCTGGTCTTCTCTGAGAGCCCACAGGGGAAAGTGGTGCAGGTGAGATATGGCCCACTTTCTCACAACCCAGACAAGACAGCAAATAGATGGTTATACTAAAGAGACATTAAACTGGTTTACAGGACTTAGACAAAGTTTCTTTCACAGTGTTTACTTGGAAAACTGAGGAAAAGAAAGATGAAAAAGCAAACATCTTATAAAAGATGGAAACCACCTACAATATCCTTTATGCACTGAGCCATTAGAAAATACAATAAAACCTGAATCAGTGGTACTTTGTGCTAAATGCTAACACCAGTCTGCTAACATGTGCACAATGGCTAATGTTTAGCAATGTTTAGCAGATTACATTGGTCACCATGTTCATCTTAGTTTGCACTGTTAACATGCGAACATTTGCTATTTAGCAGCAAACACAAAGTACAGCTGAGGCTGATGGGAATGTCAGTTTTGCGTTTACGCTGCGTTCTAGTAAACTCTGAGGTTGGAATTTTCTCAGTGGAGATTTCCAACTTTAAACCTCCAAGCGCCAAATGTAACACAAAAACATGGCTGACCGTGTTAAACTGATGTTTCTTTCTTTGTGTTCACACATTTAAACTCTCGACATTTTTCTGCCATTTTTACCATTTTCCCAAACAACCTTTGTGCAGAGCTTTGTTCGCCGTAACCAGTTCCCTAATAACATTGTCGACATGTTTTGACATCAATTTACATGCAGAATAGGTTTTTACAATATAATGGTATATATTATTTCATTAAATACAGGAAAATATACCTAACATTGTCTTTTAGTTAATGGTTTACCATTTACAATGTGCGCCTCCATTGTTTTGTGACATGTGGCTTCTTCATGGAGTCGGGATGGATGGATTTTAAAAGTTAGCAACGCTGACTTTGAGTGGCGTTCAGTTCTACTTTTTCTGGACAAAGTACTGGACAAACTGAACTTTTGAACTCATGGTGGTGCTAGATGAAGCGTCAGGTGCCCAACACAATGATTGCAATTCACCCTGAGACGGGACGGGAATGTGTGCGCCAAAGTTCATGGCAATCGATCCAATAGCTATCAAGACGTCACACTCGAAACCATGAACGTGAACCCGATGGTCGCACTATCGAGGGAAAGTCAGGAGATCACTCAGAAATTCATCAGGATTTAAACGTCTGTGTCTCACGCTTCTCTGTGAATGTTGTCGTGCCAATCCATCTGGTTGGACGTCGACATACTTCACTGCATGAGTGAAAGCTTTGAAAAGTCAGCGGATCACAAAAGTCATTGGGATTAATCATCCGGGAAACGAGAATGTCTGCACACATTTCATGCCGATCCATCCAATAGTTGGGATATTTCAGTCCGAATCAAAGTGGCGGACGGACCGACAGGCCATCCAGAGATGGATAAAAATGAATTCATAATAAACTTTCATTATATTACAGGTCATTTAGCAGATGCGTTTATCCAGAGCGACTTACAGTAAAGTAATTACAGGGACAGTCCCCTGGAGAAACTCAGGGTTAAGTGCCTTGTGGAGGTGGCAGACCTGGTATTGAACTTGCAACCTTCTGGTGACCTATTTGGAAGCTTTACCAATAGACTACCACCACCCTTATACTAATCACATACCAATCTCACCAGGTTGTCAACATAAAATAGCAAAAGGAAGAGTTTCACCAGGAAATTGATGAATGTTAGAGATGGCTCCCGGCCGTCTTTATGTGACTTTGGAAAAAGGTTCTGCAGGTGTAGAGGAGACACAGCAGAAGAGTTTGACATTTACACTGAGGATGTGACCTGAGGGACCACGAGGATGTTTGAGCTGATTCTGTTCTTTCAGTTGTTTGAGCTTCAGCCGATCTCAGGATCAAAAAATGTCACAAAGGACGAACTGAAAGAGACTGATTATTACAGCGGGATCGTGAGCTCCCTCACTTCCTTCCTTCTTTTTCTTCCACTTTGAGAGAAGCGGCTGTATCTCTTTCCTTCACATCTACCTCTCATGCTCCTTCTGGTATTTTTCTTTGCTTCTTGTTTTACTTTATCCCCTTTATCCTCCCTTCGCTCTCGTAAGCCCCTGCCCCACTCCACAAAAAACCCACTTAAAACCCACCAACACATTGTCTTTACTGGGAAAGGTCACAATCGGCATTCATTCCCGGGACAAATCACGATGTTTGTCGGTCCAAGCTTTGATCGGCAGTAACGGAAACACACTAGTTGCGTTTTCCCGCTGCGATGCTATGACGTGCGTTGAAGTAAATACGTAACAAATAAAATCTGGGATTTAGACAATTATTATAATTTATTAACCTACAAAACACACCATCAATAAGCTCTGCTCAAAGCCCCCAGACTCCATTGACAGAAACATGTTGTCGTAAAACAAACTCAATTCAAACTGAACAGAAGCAAATAAAAAAATCATCAAAACCGTCTTTGTTAGAAACAGAAGTAAAAAAAGAAGAAACCACCGTAACATCGTCACCGTTTACTAACCCTGCCTCTCTGACGTAGAATGTGACACTAGAAAAAATAAAACATAAAGCCATACTCATGTACTGGCAATGGAAAACCTGTGTTCTTTTTAAGCTTAAGTTTTTCTATGTTTAAAGAACTTGCAATTTCGGTGGAAAAGGGGGATGACGTTCCAATCCCTTCTCTCTCCTTTCTTTCCTTTTGTACCATGTTTCCCGCTTTATTTTTTACTTTCTTCCTCTCCCTTCTTTTCTACTTGCTTACTCCTTCATTTTTTCCTTGTTTCTCTCTCTAATTCAGTCTTCATTTTCTTTCTACATCAGAATCAGAATCAGAATCAGAAAATCTTTATTCGTCCCACAGCGCTACAACAGTGCAGATAAAAGGGCAAATATAAAATAAGTACAAAGTAAGTGCAAAATAAATACAAATTATAATTAAAAAAAAACAACAACAACCGTGGTAAAATAAATATCAGCATAATACAGTCAGTGAATACACTAGCAGCCAGTAATAACAATAACACATAGTAAAAAAAGATGTATTGCACGTGATTGTATTGCACAATAATAAATACATGTTGCATTTGTTCTTTCTGTCTTGATGTAATGGTCAGACAAAATACCATAATACCAACAGAGACATATGTTAGTACCCGTATGTATCCTCAGATGATCAGCTGGTGGAAACAGTGCTGTGCATGTGTTTTAGTGGAGCGGCCTGCAGCTCTGCTACAGGCTGCTCTGCTGCTCCTGCCGCTGTGTAATTAGCCACTAAACGCCTCCCTCTTAATTATCTGCTGTCTGTGTCGCTGTCCTCCGAGTTTCATCAACTTCATTCACACTGGATAATGAAAATCGCTGAAATCAGCAGCGCTTTTCAATTTGTCACTTCCTTATTTAGCAAAAGCAGAGCGCTGCCTAAGTGCACACTGAACATTCATTCAGAATCCTTCATCTACTGACTCCATGACTCCGTTTTTATCAGTTCTTTCATGGGAGAAAACCAAGTTGTCCATTCAAAGAAAATGATTTCATACACATGTTTACGTAAATGTCTAAACAGCTCTTTTTGTCCCCATTCATTCTGCCATCATATGAGAATATTCACTCATTCGATACCTGACTTTACTGTATTGGACGTGCGTGAAATTGTTCTATCAGGGTGAATTAATATCCAGTTTATTATTAATCCTCCTGTACAAATAGGCAACGTGTTTTCATACAACGGTACGATATCGCACACATTTTTCGTGCGTTCTCCTCCAAAAGTCCAGTGTCAACTTCCCCTTGTTACATGCATACAGTTTTTTTTTTGTTTTTTTTAAATAAACACAATTAAACACCTGGTTAGGTTTAGGAAAATATTATAATTTTGGTTAAAGTAACTGTAAAGTGGCGAAAATAATGACTTTTTTTGTCATTATTTGAAATTGGGATATTTGTAGGTCGCAGTTAAAGTCCTGTTTCCTGATATTTTGCCTATAATGAGCAGGGACAGGTTTGTGTGTGTGTGTGTGTGTGTGTGGTGGAGGTTATGTCAGTGGGTTTTGAAGGTTGCAGGTTTGAACCTCTGTAGTTGTGTAGTGCCGAGGCCTGAGGCTGCTGCGTAATTAGTCGCTAAACGCCTCCTTTCTAATTATCGGCTGTCCGTCTTTCTCCTCCGCTCTGCACCCTCTGCCACCCTCCCCTTCATCCCCTCATCCCCTCATCACCTCATTTTCTCTATTGTCTCATCCTCTCTGACGACTGGCCTGTTATCCTTTACTTTGTTTTCCATATGCTACTGTAAATTCTGTTTGTGTTTTTCGAAGTTCGTGGAAGCTAAATGTTGACATATCCTGATTCCTGTGCAAGAGTGTAGTCATGCAAAGGATGCAAAGGAGAGACAGGAGAGTGAGTTTAAACAATATGTCGAGCAACAATTATTACATTAACAATATTTCCCCTAACGTGACATATATTTTACTTAATGCTGCATTTTTTTTTCTCTGTCCACATAAATATGAGTTTTTTTCAGAGCGGGGAAAAGTTGCAAATCCAAGGTTTATCTGTTTTTTTTTTTCAAAATGTGTCACTCTTATTTCTCTTTCCCATCTTTATTATTCTGTCTCTTCTAACCAGGCAGAGCTTCTGGTGTAAAGACTGTGGCTAACACAGATATGCAGAGCATTTGAAGTAATTCCTCTATCTGACACCAGCATTTCTAACATTTCTGACTGAAATAAATCCATTTCAATGGGATCAATAGATTTGCCACCCAAGGCGAGGTAAATCTGTGCAGTGGTTTTGTGTATAATTTAGGTTTGGTGAACTTTGACCCCTGAATTTTAATCGTTGATCAATATGTCAAATAAGTTTTCCAACATTTACAAAAGGTTGTGGCTGGACTAGGCTGACTGAAATATAATATATAATATATATATATATATATATAATATCAATATAATCTGATGATTTAAAAAGCTAAAATGTCCAGATTAAACGTGACTGAATAAAGACCAAATAAGGTAGAATAAATATGACAAAAACTAACAAGGACATTTGTTGTAGGACGAAGACAAAAAAAAAAAATAAATAAAAAAGGCTGACAAGGGAGCACTCACTCTTCCTTTCAATTCAAGTTCATCCATCCATTGTCTGTATCCACTTATCCTCACTTCAATGCAACATGCTGGCTTTATTTTGTTTGTTGTTAAGCCCCTTATTGTCTTTCCATCAGCACCTGCAGCCTGTGTGTGTGTGTGTGTGTGTGTGTGTGGACCAGAAGAGGATCTAGGCCACTGTACTTTTCATCGTCCATCCTAAACACTCAGTTTCTCTCGTCCTACCGTAGATTTGTCCTCCTCTCGATGTCTCTCTCTCTGCTAAGTCGTAGTGGTTGAGGTCAGGACCTTGTTTGGAGAAGTGAACGCAGGCGGACGAAAAGAGATATAGATTCTGCTTCTTTAAAGATGGAGGGGGTAGATTGAAGCAGATCTGGCCTCTAAGTCTCTGTGGAAATCACATGCAGACACACTCACACATACCAACCAAATTGGTACGCTGGCATGCTCAGACACACAAGAGTGCCACGCAAGGGGACACACACACACACACAGAGACGGATATTGATTTTTTTTTTTGTCTGCTGCTTGACAAGATGTGGGGCCGTCTGAGATGAGCCCTGATGTTATCAGGATGTCAGGAGACAGAGGACACCTAACGTACAACACACACAGGTCTCTAAGCACATGCCTCCATTATATGCTTTTCTATCACTCCCTCACACACTATCCCTCTTCGATTATGTTAATTGAAACCTCAAACTGCCATGTGCTGCTATAACAGAGAGAGGAACCGTCAATATCCAGTATTGCCCTCGCAACAGATTTCCAAACAATTTGGAATAATGCTAATTAACCCTCCACTCGTAACCTTCTCACGTGGTCAATTGAGTTTCACTTACACACACGTGTAAAAAGTAATATAAGGAAACACTCTTAATGTATGAATGTATCTTGGTATAGTGATATGGTCCAGGCATCATTTGGGTTTCTTGAATAATCAGTGCTTTTGTAGCACACTTTGTATAAAAATGTCAATTCTGACATATTTTTATTGTGAAGACAGTTTTGACTTAAAGCTGAAAGAAGGTGCACTTATAGAGCCTTTCTTAATATGTATAATAACGCTACTCTGACATATAAACACAAAAATACTAATGCAGAAATCTATTATTTTGGTAATATCGTATGACCACGTCATTTCTTGCGATCTTCTTTTGTAGGTGATCGTTTGGGGAAACTATGGACGGATGGACCGCAAATGCTTCATGGGTGTAGCTCGAATCCTATTGGAGGAGCTGGACCTCAGCACAATGGTGATTGGCTGGTACAAGCTCTTCCCTACCTCCTCCATGGTGGACCCAACGATGGCGCCACTCATCCGCCACTCGTCCCAGATGTCCCTGGAGAGCACCATCGGGCCCTGTTGTGAGCGATCCTAAGACTCAAGAAAAAAATATCAAGTTTTGTTGTTGCGACTCCATTGCTGTCTCAACCAAATCCTAACACACATTTTTATACACCCTGTAGCCCTGCGCCTGGGTCAGCCAGGTGGTACTGCCTCTGGAGCAGGTATGCGTTAAGTACCTCACTCAAGGGCGCTCTGACAGGTCCAACCACACTTGGGACTGAACCACTCCCCTCATTGGGAAATGACTTTACTAACTCGTAAGTCATTTTGGCACTCATTGGAAATGTGCTGTAATTCTTTCGATATTGTATCAGGGTTTCCTGGGACTCACGGGAAGCACATTTCTTGTGTTGTTGCAACCGACCGCCCCTCAGACTCACAGGAAAATGTTGCTCTCTTCAGATGTCTTTGATGAGAAAACAAAAACCTACTTAATGAGGATACTTCAAAGGAGGGCTCGGTTGCCGACATCGATCACATCCTATTGGGACCACAACACACTGCGGGCTCAGCTTTGCTTCATCTACGCGCCTTCACAGCTTACCTTCGATTCTCATTCCCAGGACTGCTTGTTGTCTTTCTGCGTCTTCATTAAGGGGCTGGACAGCTCCTGAGTGTTATCTGTCTGTCCACGAGTCCGGAGAGAAAGTTAGACTGCCCTCAGACTGTTTGAGACACCAGCCTCCCATTTTGCAGGAGCATGGGGACAGCAGAATGTAGGTGAATGGATCTGCAGAGGACTTTTAAAAATAACTATATATATATATATATATATATATATATATAGCTTATTTGTTGTCACGAACCAAGTTGAACTTATTTGTTCAAACACTCAACTTGAGCTGTTTTTTTTTTTTTTTTTTGTGTCGCACATTTGGCCCTTCAATGTTCAGTTCATTTGGTACGATGTGTATGTGGTTGGAGGCACGACTGAAAGACCCTTTCCTCTTCTGGAAGGATGTAGATCTCTACTTGATCTTCGGGATCCAGAGTACCGCTAGGTTTCCGTCCTACCAGTTACTTAGCACTGCATTTACCTGCAGTGCTAAGTAACTGGTCCCTTGAGTGGATTTATATGTTTTTAAAGACGGACAAGCAGGTTCTGAGTTCCCAAAGACCCAAGAGCCTGTACATTTCCATTACAATCAATTGCCACATTAGCTGATTTCCTAAATATTTTGTCATCTCTCGTGGATGGTGCTTATCAGATAAATCAGCCAGTGTTGGGTTTGGTAGGAATGAAAACTTGCAGCTTTGTGGGTTTTTAGTAAAAGGGATCTACGACCCCATTTTACCTGGTTGTTTCTCGAATCTGCAGCAAACTGATTGTGTCAAAATGGAGATTTACAGTTTATGCGAGCAGGTGTAAATTCACCCAATACACATAAAAAAATACTTTCAAATCTGATTGCCTGACTCCAGGAGGTAATTACATTTTAGCCAGATGGGATATAAGTGTAAAAGTATTTATTGTGTGTCAACCAGAACCCTTTCTAGTGCATAAAGTTATGCTACTGTACGTAGCCACTGCAGATACATCCCAGAGTGGAAAAAAAGGGTTGATACAGATTGGATTTTATGCATGCAATATATTGCATTAGATCACCCTTATAAATCAAAGCGGCTAACCACATGCAGTCACTATCACTTCCCAATGCAATGTGGTTGGCTTTTATCGGGATTTAGAAACATTAAACAGCCAGGTGTGAATGGGGTCTGGAGGGTTTTCCTCATTTGGTTAAATTCTGTCCTATGTTGTTCAAAAATGTTCACATCCACCTGGTGGTGCAGGTCACATCAAAGTGCAGGCGGAGATATTGTACCTGTGTTGTAGCACCGGTACATGATGCTAATACAAAAAGGTTGGAAACTTGGTGTACATCACAGTTTAATTGTAGTTCTGAAGGCTCTTAAACTAATAGTCTAGAAGTAGATTTTTAAGATTCCTCCTCTCTTTTTTTTTAAGCTTTGGCTAATAACAGTTTCTACTGTGCCAATTTCTACCAGCAAGTGTCTTCTCCTTCCTCTTCTTCAATTACCTTGCGGCATGAGCTATTGTGAAGGAGGAACAGAAACAAGCGCTCACAACATCTGACAGCAGCATTCAGGCTGTGCCGAGAAGCGTCCCTTTTATTCTAAATTACAGCCCTAATCCACAAGGCAACTGGTGATTAGCCATGCTATGACTCAGTATGGAGAGAGGAAGAGAGGGAGGAAGAGGAAAGAGAGAGGAAGGAAGCATGAAATGTACTTTGCATCATCCAAACAAAGGATCTGTCTGGACTGACGTCAGGTTTTACAGATTTCAAAAAAGGACACAAAAATAGGATGAATTTAAAGGGAACACAATGTGCACACTGTAGAGAAATTTATAGTTTATTAAATAACAAAAGTAACTGTATTTCATTTGGGCACTTTATGATGCTTAATGTCTTTTTTTATGTGTAAATATTATGGTTGTTAGTGTCTTTTGGAGTGAACCAAAGTTAATCTATAATAACTTAGTTGATTAATGTTAAAACTCTGAGGGAAGGAAGGGATATGCTTGCTAGTTACCGTAAGATTGTAGCATTAGCTGGTAGCATCCGCATGACTGAATAAAACTTCTAAATAATTAGCAGACTACTTGATAAGACTAAGCATGAGCTCTACGCTACACAGACAGAGGTGAAATGAAATACAGCACGTTGGGTTGGACCCCAACATTAATTGAGGAATACATACATATGTAGCAATTTCATTCAGATTCAAAGTTTACTGAATTTTATTTCGGGCTTTTTCCTGATATCTGTAATAAGAGACAAAAAAAAAAAAAACAAGTTTTGTTTTTTAACTTTCAAGCAAGATTTCAGAACAAAATCGTATTTCTCTTGTACTAATCAACTAATATTTTAATGAAACCACAGAATTTGGAGTAATTTTACTCACAATAAAAATAAAAAAACTTTGCAAAAGTGGCCTCTGTTTTTGCCAGTAGCAGTGTTGCAGGGATATTAATACTGTATTTATTTCCAAACAAATCAGCTACATTCTGTAAAGCAATAATCAAAAAAAAAAAAAAAAAAAACAACAACATCCATTCATTGCAGTTTTTCAGTTGCACAGTTGCAAACTGTGGAAAATGACAAGCTTCGGTTTTCATCGCAGTCAAATTCATCAAGTATAATGTTTGAAGACAATTTAGGTTATGTTGTGGCATATGTTTTGTATATATCAGGACTTTTAAACACGTGATTCCAACACATGTAACATGCTCAAGTGACAATGTCCTGCAGTCCAAGAGAAAACTTTAAGCACGCAGGATATTTACAACTTAAAACACCTCGAAAATAGCTTAAAGAATCTGAACGCAGGAACCAAAAATCACTTGTTAGGATGTGTCATTTTAACCCAGCACATCCATGCTTTTTTCCCATAGTTTATTCCAGGGAGACTGTCACGTAGTCTCTGAATAATCTCTTTGAAATTGAGCAGGAGCTGAAATATAATACCCAATGTAACATTACAATTTCTAAATTTGAAAAATGCGGGATCATTTTTCACAACCTAAAATTACATTGAGTCGGACTTTAATCTAAAGTCACGATGACTGCCTGCTAGTTAGAACAAAAGTGGAGTTTTTTTTAAAAACGAGGCGAGAAAAGTTGTATACATCAAATATATACGTATATAATATATATAAATATATTTAAAATCAATGAACTCCTCTTACTGTGACCCAAGGAATGTGTTTTTGTCAGTGTTCTTTTGTGCCAAAATTTAAACATATATACGGAGGGATGATTTCCCGATTGAGGACCAACGAAAGAGGAACGTTTACATTTCCATTTTCTATCGGTAACCCATAAGCAGAGCTCATTCTGTTCTAGAGAAACGACTTTGCAGAGAAGACAAGTAACATTGCATGATAATGATTTAGATGTAGATCACAAAGAGAGTTAGAAATGGAAAGTTGCAGCGGTGACGGTCATAGACGTTCCCCATCGATCTTCATCTGACCTGCAGCAGCTGCCTGTACAGCGTAAGTGAACAGATACTTTATAAAGCATTAGCTGGCGTTAACAAATAGCTGACTGCTTATTGTGGCATTTGAAAGATAAAAACCGTGCCATATTGCGTGGTGTGGCACGCAAGCAGTGAATGATGGGTTTTCTATGATGGCCACAGCTGCCACTTGCGAGAAAATGTTCTTCTCTAATTGTTTAGAAGGGAGAACAAATTATATGCCCACATTGCCAGCAGGATTAAGAGTAATTAATGTTTGTTTATTAAAAATTGATTGTGTCATTTTGCTCATCAAAAGCTTCTTGTTCACCCGTCTCAATCTGTTTGTGACATTTTGTAACTTTGAAGGCAAACGAATGAGCTAATATATAGTTCAGCACCAAAAAAAATGTAAGTTTTTTTTTCGCATTCACCCATATTTTTGATTGTGTCTGCCACATGGATGTTAATTATGTACTACTATCAATTGTAATGTAAGTAGAGGCCTTAAACACACCGATATACATTTTGTCAGGGCTAAGGACTAAGAATTGTCACATAAAGTAATCAAATCGACGCAAAAAAAGTTTTACAGAGTCACCATTTCAACCCATTACTTAAAGTAAGTTAAGTTTCATCCACTGAATTATTATCTCTGCGTATGTTCTTAATGAATTTCTGATATACTGATCATGTGCATTCCCCCCACTCCTTGGTGTGGGCTTAATTGAACAAAACTGAGGAAAAAAAAAAGAAAAAAAAAAAAAGTTTTTTTTGCAGAATAGATATTCAAACATTCTGACGTGTTTTCTTAACAAGAGTTATTTTCTCAACTCAGAAAACTCACACTGTCGGCTCTTTATTGAAGCTTGAATGCACATAATTGTACTTTCAATCAAGAAGAGTAAAAGGAAGGAAGAAAAACAACCAACAAACTAAGGAACATTCGCAATCTAGACACCTGTACCATCTGTAAGAATTGTACTGAAGAGTCCTGATCGGCACTTTTCCACCACACCTGCCTTTTGGGTTGATGTTTTGCAAAACTAGACATTTTCCACCAGTACCTCTCGATGTCACGGCACCATAAGGGGACATTGCCCAAGACAAAGAGAGAAATATGGGGACAGTTGCATATGTTAAGCACCTTATGTGCTCGGCTAATACATTTTAGATTTGCCGCTTGGTACATGCGCACGATAATGTAACTATTGTGAGTTCAAAATAAAAGTGTTTACATAGTTTGGAGCGGCTGTAACCATCGGTTCCAAAAAGTATTTTTCCTTCCTGTCGATGCACATTTGAACATTTTAAGGACGACAGAAAAAACACAGGAGAAACATGCAAACAAATATAAAACAGACATAACTGAGAGTGTCCTACTAACTTCCTTTCAAGCTGCAATAACTGGAAGGCTTCATTGATATATTAAGAGAATCGGACACCATGTTGTTAGACGGCCATCCCAAAGTCTGTCAGGCTTTCTCGGTCTCTCTGTTTCCATCTGTTTTCTGCAGAATATCAACCCAAGAAGCGAATCTGGTTCAGACTTTCCTTTGAAGTTCTTTAAAAAAAAAAAAAAAAAAACCTTCTGTTACCTGATATGAGCTTAAATTGTCCATATCTTTTTTTTTCCCCCTCTCAAGTACGTACATTGGGTTTTACTGATTCGCAAAGAGAGAGAGAGAGAGAGAGAGAGAGAGAGAGAGAGAGAGAGAGAGAGAGCACCATTTTTCTTTTACAGTGACAGTGTGTACATTTCTAGACACACATCATATCATGTTCTCTCCGGGGGAAGAGGTGGAGGAGTGGGAGGATGAAAGGGTAGATGCAGCTCCTCTGTTACGAAGCGGTGGCTGGTGGCTCCCAAAAGCAATACATCTCCTCCAGTCTGCTGTGCCGCAGAGGCAGCGGCTCACAAAGTTTTTCCCCCCTTTAGAGGCCCCTACTCAACCCAACCCAACCCACACGCCATCTGGTAGATCCTCTCATTCAAAGTGTCCCACGTTACCTCGAGTGAATACATTTTTAGGTTGGGTGACCCCAGTGTGAGTCAAAGTGCCATGGGGTTTTGGAACTTGTGCTTCTCAACACCATTCCCGGTTAAATCCCCTCTCACCTCTGAGTTCACGTTGCTAGTCCTCAAGTCTTCTCCTCCTTTTATGTCTCCAATAATGGTTGATGATACAAAGTAATATTATCTACAGCATTCACAGCCTTAAATGCTCTAAGCCATCTGAAAGGCCCCTAAAATACTACGTATGAGAAGGCGATGTTTTGTTTTTTGGGATACCAGGCCTCCTCATGCTGTCAGGAACATGTGACATGGGCAACTTTTGGAAGCAATGCTGATGGAAAATCAATTCTTCCAGGGAAGGTTTTCAAACATACTGTATATTATTTCCCTTGGCTTCACATGCGTCTGGTTGAAGACATTCATACATTGATACCTTCAGTCTTCAGCCACTGAATAGCTTTACTGGAGCAACTGACGGACATTATCACCTCGCCATTGAAGGATTTCAAACTTCCACTTCCAAGTATATCGTAATATTTAAAAATGATTGAATACTTTTCGTCCCATCTCTAGATTAGCGTCACCGATTGCTTGCATAAGCTCATTTTAAGCTGCAAATGCCCATCTGCGTTGCTCTCCATTTGTTGCTCATGTATTACTGCCTTGAGGACCTGAATGTTATCAGAAGAGTGACAAAGTGGTGTAACTTTAGTTTTATTCACCGCACTGTCATTTAAAAACACAACAAAACAAAAAAAAAGTATATTTGCAGATTCTTTGGCAAACTGTTATATTGTTGAGTAAATGCACAATTTGGTGTATTGTTATTCTATTCCAGCTGTCAATAAAATAGTTTAACTCCATCATTAGATGCTTTAATTGTTTTTATTCATGTATTGTTCTCTGTACTGAACCAGTTTCACATATAGAATATGACCCTCAGCTGATTGTTTTGTCAAATAATGACGTCTGTGCTAAAAGACAGTTTTCTTGAAAGTATCCCTGAGGATTTATTTTGTGCAATAACACCTACTAATTTTGTTTCAGTTTGAACCAAACGCCATACATTTATGCTTTTCTACGTTAAGAAATAAATCTGTTAAAAAAATAACCGTTACGTATTTTCGATTTCCTCATTTAAGACCTTTTCTAGTTCCCAAGGACGAGTGTGCTGACGTGTACATTGTGGTATCATCTGCATATACTGTAATGCTTGCAACATTCAACATGATGCTCCTTGAGAAACACCACACCTCACTGCTCTTATACCTCATAACAACTATCATTCAAAGATACTTTAAGTTTCCTGTGAGCAAGATCACGTTTTATCCATCAACTTATTCTTATGTTTTGTCAAACATATGTTTTGTAGTTAAAAGCAAAGCTACAAATGCTCCGGTCCGCTGACCAACGACTACATTTTCTAAAGAGTTTCCTGATGAGGGAAAGGAAGTAGAAAAGAGAGGGGAAAAAAGACACTGGGGGGAGGAGAAGGAAAAAGGCAGAAATAATAAAGATGGAGGCAGAGAATGAGATGGGGAGCGGGAGAGAGAGGAGTGGGAGGCATTGAGTTTGTTTGACAGTCAGCAGCTAAGCACGACCAAGTATGAAGCGTTAGCCTGTCCGTCTAGATGGAATACTCTCTGTCTCCATGCCCCTCGCTTTTTCACCTCCCTCACGCTTTCTGTTACCTCTTTTTTTTTTTTTTATCTCGCCTTTTTTCGCTCATAGCATCTCTCTTGCTCCCTTTCAATCTTTCTCCCAACATCACTCAATATTTCTCTCTCCCTCCGTCTCTCTCTCTCTGGCAGACGTACAGACTCCCTGGCGACCGAACTGATCAGCTTGTATTAAGCTCTCTCTCTCTCTCTCTCTCTCTCTCTCTCACACACACACACACACACACACACGCACACAAAGCAATTGCGTGACAGCAAGGCAGGTCACACTAGGCAGCCACACACACACACACACACACACAGAGAGAGGCAAAGGCATGACTTGCATGCACATGCGCAGACTGACAAACAGAGAAGACACCACATCACACACTCTCACACACACACACACACACAGATTCGAGTGCTAGCGTGACTTGCATACACAAAGACGGAAAGACAAATTCACAAACTAAAATTGGATGAACCAGCAGGAGGTTCTTAGATGGTGCAAATGCAAATTGAGACATTAATCATTTTCTCCACGGGGGGGGTTACAATACCAAACAACAGCATGTTTCACGTCCGTAAAACGCAGACACCATATACTGTAGGAATAAGTTTAAGTTTGACACAGACTGTCACTGTAGCGCCCCCCTGCTGCGTTTTGTAGTGTGACATTTTGTCTTATTCTGTACCCAGACAGACAGGATGAAATCAAGCAACATGGGGCTGGACTTTGACTCGAAAGGGAAACGTTTTAAAAGTCCAGAAATGTCTTTTGCCGTCATCCCTCTGTGTCCTCGTTTCCTCCACTCAAAAGTCCTTCGGGCAAGTACCACCAATTATTACGCTACCTCGTCTTATCCACTTTCCTCCTCTACCTCCTTTTGCCATTTTTTCCCTCCACTACTCTTTTTTGGTTCCTATTTCATATTTTAGCAATTTGTGGGGAGGAAACCACTGTCGGAAAAAAGGTAATAATATGTATCTATCTATTTATATATATATATATAGCTGGGAAAATATGACTCCACAAAATCTCAATAACAGTTAATCTGCCTTGTAATTTATTGCTATAAAGCGTGAAACCCACTGGAAGAGAACATCCCCTCCGCCACTTCTCGATCCTTGCGGTGGCAAGCTAGCGAGTAGCTTTCTCATTAGCAAACGTTGCGTAAATACGCAGCATGCACTTTCTCCCACAGGTCACGTTGAGTCGAGCAGCACTTTTGTTTTTGTGTGATCTGCAGGCTAATCCTGGAGGCCAGGATGTTTTTGGTTTCTCGGCAAAATTGCGTTGCAATGCCTTCAGACGCGTTTCGCTCATGTCCCATGGAAAATGAATGGGGGAGAAACTTGCGCCTAAGTATTTGCACGACTTCAACAGGCCGGTATCAAGATGCCGATTGCCGTTGTCCAAGCGTCAGTATGTGACGTCCTTGGAGTGACTGTCCAAATTGTCCCGAAAGCCTCCACTAACCCTCCCCACTCCTCTACTCCACTCCCTTTCTTCCATCGCCTCATCCAAGGGACACCCTGGTAGCAGAGGTTGTAGTGATGGTGGAAGGTGAGCAGAATTTTTTATTTTTTTTTTAAAAGCTCTGCGATTTGCTAACAGGGTCTAGACTGACAGCAGCTGAGTCCACAGGGGCTTAAGAGTGTCTCACTGCAGTATCAGCAAGTGCTTAAGGGCTCTGGCATGAACTTCTGGATACTTACCCAAGGATTTTTTTAGCAAGTCTGCAACCCTGTGGACTTTTCAGAGCGAATCGCCGGTAATTCATTGCAACGGTGTCAACGAGGACACTCGGGAAGCATCCAACACAAATCAAGACCACCAGGTAGAAATATGAAGTTAAAACCACAGCTATAAATAACCCGTCCTATATTTTTGTTGGATTCTTTGTGGGAAAGGGGATATGTAGATAGTGGCTGCCCTATTAATCTTAATTAATGGTGCTTTCACACCTAACTGTGGCTTCAAACCAGTTCTGGTGCATTCGCCCCTCTGGTTGTGATTAGTTTGGGTTGATGTGAAAGCTGCAGGTTTAACAACTGCATCAAGGCCACTTTAAAATGTCTCGTCTTTCCAAAACTCTGGTGTAGTTTGTTTATGGCGTGAAGGTAAAGTAGTAAATATGTGATTTGAGCATACATTCAAAGACTAAACTGATATAAAATCTGCAGATTGACTCTGCTAAGGCAGTAATATTAGCTCTACAATGATACAAGGTCATTTGGTGACCTTCATTATGATGCATGGCAGGCCCCAAAACTGCCCAATTGGTAAATCATATGTCAGTCAATATGAATTTTGTAATAAGTCAGTGCTAACACATAATACAATTTTTCTACAGTTGGTTTGAAGAAATGAAGCAAACTGCAAGTATGAACATCGCTGCTCAAATTCCATTTCATTCCACTGCTACTTACCAACTCTTCTTCTATTGTTTCTAAATGCAGAGCTTCAGCCTATTTGATGCATGTTCTTGCATGATTCTTGCAAATGTTTGGGTTGTATCCACATGGTTGAATGCACTTACTGTAAGTTGTTTTGGATCAAAACTTCAACTAAATAAATGCAATGTCATGCATTAGTGATGTAGTAGAGCTGCTCTGTGATCATCAGAAACAGCTTCTACTGTTTTCTATTACTATGAAGTAGCAGGTGTCCTAAAACTAAATATGTGTGTGTTTGTGTACAGCATTCATCTCATTGACAAAATAACAAACACTGCAGTTGAAGATGAATTATGTTATTTGCTGTGTGTCTAGCCGACACTCGCTCAGTAGCTCAGTATTCCACACTGTCCTGTTTCAGGTTTCAGTCTTTATTGACTTCCATGTAGCCTATGTGACACTGTGACCACAGCAAAAATGTTCCAATGACACGTGTATATGTATATTTACAGTAAACTCAATCTGTGCACGGTACACCACGCTGCACAGTCTTTGTAACAAAATTGTCCTTCTGTAAGAAGACTCTCAGGCTTTCACTTTGAAAGAAGAAAATGTTCAGAAATTTGAAACACGTCTAAATTTCATTTCACACAACGAAAACACAGTAAATGTCTTAAATGTTGAAATGAGGTTCAACGCATTTCACGATACAATCATTCAGGTCAAAACAAAAACGCGTTACACACTCAAGAGACAAGACTTTTTCCAAACATAGATGACCGGTTAAGATTTCCTTTTTTGAGCTCAGGCCGAGCGTGTTCGTGTGAGTGCTTTTCACACGACTCTACGAAACATTTCTGTTTTGAAATCAAGAGCAAAAAGGCATGTCAACCACGGTTTGGCTAGAGAACCGGAAAAAGTAGAAAAGTCAGAAAAAAAAAAAATATTTCAGCAATTTGTTTTAAAAAAGGTGAAATTTTTCAAATTTGGGAAATGTTTTACATTTAAATCCAATATAAAATGCACATGTAATAATAATAAAAACGTCAAACGGTAACTGAACTTTTATTTATAATACCAATTCATTGTTTTCCCTCTGTTGTTATTGCCTTAATGTAGATTTTAGCAAAATTTTGCTTCTGAGTCATTAACTTTAAACTCTAAAACATGATAAATAACATCACATTGCTGTGTAATTCTTGTGTTTACTTTTTGTCCTGTTGTTTGTCCTGTTACCATTAAATCTATCTGAAACACCAACAAGCCCCAAACATTCTGCGACAAAACTAACTTCATTCCACCATTTTTAAATTGTATACAACACAATGAGCTTTAGGGAACAAAACAAAGACTTTTCTGGGAATAAATAAGATGAAATCCGAGTTTCTTCAGCCACAGTGTGAGTTTTCCTGGCATGACAGTCACTGTGGTGGATGCTTGTAGCAGCATAGTTAGCAAGGCGAGCATGGTTAGCATGCTAGGGATAGCTTCCCTTCACCGGATGACTTGTCAGGTATATGAGAAGAACTAATGAGTCTGGTTTGAGAAGGTGTATGTGTGTGTATGTGTGTGTTTGTGTGTGTTTACGCTCATATGCCTTTTAATAATCTATGGAGGCCTATATTAAAATTTTAGTGCGACTTGTTTTTGAGATTTTGTCTCTTTGTTTGTTTCTTCACTGATCACTGAAACTATCATTTCCTTCTTTGTGTATGTGTGTATTATCTTTCAACATTATGATTATAATTATTAGGGGTGAAGGATTTTGAATTGATTTCACAAACAAGAGTTTCCGTGAAATAAAAAGGCAGCTGGCCGACGTCTAACCAATTAAATTTATGTAACAGGCATCATTTAAATTTTTTGTACAACTTGAACTTTTCACTCTAATTCAGAAATACTAAATACTTTTTAGTTAAAAGTGTTTATTTGTGCAAGTTTAGCATGAGTAAATGTTACCTTTTCTGTGTTTACGTGCATTATTGCAATCAGTTGATTTAAATTTCAAAACTCCATAATCTTAAACACAATCTTTCATTGCTTTCATGCCTTTATTAGCTCACAGCAGACTGGAGTAGATCCTGCAATTATCCCCAATATGTACCGAATCCAGAATCAATTTTTGCATCAGGAATTGTTCTGAATCAAACCGTGACCCCTAAGAATCAAAATTAAATTGCAGTTTGCATGATAGCACGATTTCCCTACATGAGCTGTGAGATTTGTTGGCGTGTTTGCATGTGTGTGAACGTCCGTGAAACATCGGCGTCCGCCCCTCAGTCCCTCAATGTGATGATGACATCATCGTCCTGTCCTTTCCACAGCATCTCCCCTTCAAAGTCCAGCATCTTGTGTTTGCGGCAGCGCAGAACGATGCCCACCACTTTGTCTGAGATCTTCACGTAGCGGTCAAAGAGGCGGCCGAAGGTGATGATGGTCCTCCCCTCCCTGTCCTTAAAGCCAATGTCTCTGATAATCCACACCATCTCCTCCATCTCCCTGTGGATGTGTTTCTGGGCCCGGTCGCCCCTCTCCGCCGTCTTGGAACCGTCTTTGGGTCGACCGTAGCCGGACTCGCCCTTGCGGATGCGCTGGGCCATGGCATACTCGTGGTCGAAATCCTCGCTGAAAGGGTTGAGCTTCTGGCCCTCCATGTGCTGCTTGGACCACTGCTGCCAGCGGCTTTTGATGTCATTCGTAGTGGCGACCTTTATCTGGAGATGAAAGATGGTGGGCAGGTTAACATCAGACTTTTAAAAGAAGCGAAACGTCTTGCATAACTTAGGTTCTTCATGAAACGGGCACCTCAACGATTTTCTATGGAATGGTGTTTAGGAGAGTGGAGCACCCGTAAAATTAAAGCATTTTAGCGAAGCTTTTAGCAAAAGTAGTAGTGTTTGGATTTACATGAGGCCACAAATGCTACAGGAACTTTGGGGACGTTTTATAGCTTTTTTTGCTGTCTTTTGTTCAGACTCCGTCAAAGTCTGTTTGCACTGATATGTTTTAATTTTTCGGGTGGTGCCTTCTCCTTAATGCCGTTCTATAGAAAACTTTTTTTTCTGGGACGATTGAGAGCCGAGGGAGCTGAGTACTTTATACCGTTTATATTTATTTTGGGTGAACTATTCCTTTAACAAGAAAATAACCCTGATGATGTGGCTGATGTGCACTACTGAGAATGTGGAGTTTGAAAAAAAAGGCAGGTTTAATGTAGGATTCGAATGAGATGCATTATGGGAAATGTAGTATCCAGCATTCTTTTCAGCTTCACCCACACTAGGGACTAAAAGTCAGGATATCTCCGCCTCCATTACCATTACCATCCTTTTTTTTTTAATCTATTGCCAGCCTGACTTTACTAGTTTTTATCAAATATTTGTAAACATTTTGACCACATATTATTTTTCCGTTTCCTGTCTTTCAGACCCGTCAAACATTCAGCATCAAACCCACCCCTGTGTCTATATGTTAATGTTGATTTGTGACCCTCAGTCTTTAAATAAACTCCCCTCTAGTTAGTGTAATTGATCCACATCTTGGCCTTTGCGATGCAACCCGACATATACACCAACGGAAATACTGAACGTATGCTCGTGTAAACCAGCATGCAAAAAACTTTATATTTTACAACCTTGAGGAGCCAATAAAAACTTTCTTCTCTGGTAAATTGAAAGGCTCAAAAGCCCTTTTTTGTGCATTTTCTATCTTTTTTTTTTGTGAAAGAGCATTGCTGTTGCTCACACATAACATTTAACCCTTAACCCCATTCCTCCCTCCTCCCTCGCCCTCCTCCCTCCTCCCTCCTCCTCCCTCGGTATTTTCCTCAGCTTGCCAGGCCTCCAGATCAGTGTCACCTTATCTCTTTGGTATTTGCGCTATGAAAAGTGAAGACGTGTCACGGAGGGACCTTTAAAAAAAAAAAAAAACTCTGTGAACCCTGACAGCGATAATGCTCCTGATCAAATGTTCTCGTTTCTCCACTTTGCCTCCATCTTTGTTTTGTTGTTTGTTTCCAGAGATCAGCTGTCAATCAAACAGCGTGTGCAGAAGTCTGACCAGTGGTGGAGAAGTAACAAATATTCCAATACTGTACCATACGGAAACCCTAAATGACCATATTACAAACTTTATGCTACCATACATTTGATTTGCTTTGTTTTGAGATCACAAATGATTTATGCCATTATCAAGCGTCTCATTATCTCCAGAAGTTATCTTATAACTATCTTATCTTATCTTTATCTCGGGAAAAACAGCATTTGTTGTTTTTGAGATAATGACAAATAAGTTGTGATCTCGAGATAATATCCAAATGAACGTGTCGTGACGGAAAAACGGAGGAAATAAAATGACACACACTGAGGCACTTACTTCGCTAAAATTCAAAGGAAAATAAAAAGTATATGCAACAACATGCGTCCGACAACAATAGTAACAAGTTACCTTTCGGATCAAAATGTCCAATTCCATAACAATACCATAATAATACAACCCAATTAAAGAAAAAGCCATAATGACGATTGATGCTGAAGCAGCTACTACTTCTCTAATTTAAATTAAATTACATTAAGGTGTTGTTACCTTTACTTAAAGATATCTAATCAAATGTGAGCAGTGTTGCATCATATCGTCGAACAGACTCCGAGCTTGTTAGCCTCTTTTAGCTCGTCTCCTTCGTTCAGACTCAGCTGTTATGTGTAACGGAGCAGTTTTTAGAGAGCGAACTAGATCTGCTTGTTTTTCTTGTGACTCTCAGACCTCGATGGCCAGATTAACAAAGAAATCATCTCCAATCCTCAACACTCCCGTTATTATTTATCATTTAGCTTCATTTACATGTCTTCGCACCCTCATATCTTTTGAAGCTCTGAATGATTGTCGTGTCAGTGTCTCTCTCTCTCTGTCCCTTCACCTCATGTTCCCTTCCCTTTGGCTGTTCCACCTGAAGGTCGGGTTGGAAAACACGCTGCAGATTCAACTATATTTATTTACATATATTCCATTGCGCCGCGGTCCAGCTTGTGTTTTTATGAGTTGGCCTGGCTCTCTGGCGACCCCCTGGATGAGTGGAGGGGGCCTCGGGCTCCTTTGCCCTTTATAGGAGAGATTTTTGCATCAGAGTTATGCAACTGTGTTTTTCTGTCTGGTGTCCATAAGGGAGTTGGATTTCTTCAGGTGACATCAAAGGGACCTCTGCTTTAAACTCATTTATTCACGCTGTGGGACTCATGTGGAAACATTAATGCTCTAATTTAGGGTGTTTGTCCTCCACTGTGTATTCTATTCAGGGGCAGGGGAAACATGTATTGTAGTTGTAGAGAAAGCAGGCTGGAGAAACTCATGAGTGTCAGGTCAAAGCTTGAAACAAAGTAATGAAAGGGCAAAACAACTCTAATCTGCACACATTAGGTTTTATATAAGCCTGACACCAACAACACCAAAGTGTGTGAAGGGCCAATTCTCTCACGACCACGACCTCTGGCACAAAATAATAGGTTTGGGTGTTAGCCAGAGATTTCGAAGTGTTTGGTCTTTTCTGCCATCTGTGTGTTTCGACTTGACTTTCTGCACTTTGTGAGGACAAATAACAAAAAGTGACCCAATAGCAACCCCCCCCCCCCTCTGTATTATACAGAGGTTCAGTTAAATCTACACTAGGTACAGAGAACCATGTTTCATACCACCAAGGCGTACGAAAACTATTTTAATTCCCCCTCCATCGGTACCATTTTTTAAATACTAATAACTGGAACTTGCTGATGAATCTAAAAAAAGTGGAAATTTAAGGAATGATGAAATATTAATCACATAGCTTAATGATAATGATAGCTCGTCTCATTCTCATGCATATCTTTTCACGTTACTAAATTCCCCATTCTATCCATCTTTTTCAGTGAGTTTCATTTTCAGTTCATTTAAAGCTGCAGCAGAACAAGCTGAGAGCACAACATTGACATATTGTCACCTTATAAAGTTAAAGGTGTTAGCCAACAACTATTTTGGCGACTGCAGCAGCCATGGAAACACTATTTATCATCATTCTAATTCTAATCATCTAATCACCATCATCAATCATGGGTTTGCAGGAAACTGCTGTTGAACCGCAGAGACTGTAAAACCAAAACAATGAGATAAAAGAGGCTAAAAGGTCCGTAAAGCTGAGAAAGTTTGGTCTTAATTATCTGTGAGTTCATCAAGATTATTGATGTTGTTTTAAATGTGATTGTAATCATTTAAAATCATTTTGGTAACTTTATATCTCCAGGTTTAAACTTTTTCTCATCCTTTTCCAATCTTTGTGATTAACGACTCTACCTTGGGCCTGCTGGTCTGTTTCTTGGTCTGGATGTCGCGCGGCTCAGTTTTTGATTCGCTGTTGTCGCTGAGCCCGGCATCCTCTCCCAGCCCGCTGTCCTCCGTGTCGACACTGCTGCTCCTCGAGCCCAGCTTCTTCTCTTGGAGCAACAGCTTCCTGTCTTGGATGACTCCCCCTCCGGCGTTCTGCAGCGCCCTCATCTGGCGCCGCCGCGTCGGCGACTCATTGCCCAGGAACGGCTTGCTCTCCTCGGGACCCGCCTCCATCCTGCCTCGGATGGCGTTGACCACAACGCTGCTGCTGCACTCGCTGCGCTTTGGCTGCACAGACTTGGTCACAGAACCGGTCCGGATCTTACTCCCACTGGTGTCACTGGTGTCGCTGGCGTCCGCTGCGATTACACGCGGGGTGACGGCGAGTTTGACCTCATGCTGCTCTTTCATGTCTGCCTTTTCAACTGATGCAGGCATCCAGCCGCTCGGGATGGCGTCCTGCGCGTCGGAGTGCTCAGTGGCCCAGCCCTGCCAGCTCTTGGCCAAGTTGGCCACCATAGCGGCACATTTAATCTTCCGTACGGCCCGCTTGAAAGCCTGAGGCTCGTGTGGGGAAATTGTGGTGGTCCCACCGGTACTCATGGTGACAGGATAACAGAAGAGTTTCCAGAAATTGGTATTTTTCTTGTCTTGTGTTTTTCCTAATGCTGTAGAAACTCTCGTCTGCTGTTGGAAAATTCTACCAAGACCTTGCAGAGTGTGTCGTGGTTATTCTTAGAACTGGGTCGGACTGTTTACAGCCTCAGAAAGTCTTTGAATCTCTTAAAAATGCTCCGTTTGTGTTTTGGTTAAGACAAAAAAAAATTCTAAAAAGCTTTTGTCAGAGCAAATATTCAGCTTCTGTTGGTTCCAATCACCGACTCCAATCCTAGATAAACTTTCCAGATGATCAAGGCTGGAAATATCGGTTCGCCTCAGCCTTTATAGCCCAAGCGGATGGTCACAGAAGCGTCCGGAGCCTTCCAGATCGTCAGTCAGGTCAGTGGGCGAGCTGCTGGTGTGACGAGTGCGAAGACTTTGACTTTAATACCCTGCTGAAGCACCACCGGCCTTTAAATAGGGAAGAGTCGTAAAGGAAGTGATGTCGCACGGAGGCCACGTGAGACAGGAAAGTCCAGTGTCGACATTCTTGTTACTGACACAGGTTCACACACACACACACACACACACACACACACACACAGTGACTGAGGAGTGGAATTTCTCCCTGTGGGATCCAGGGAACAGGTGCCCAGTGTTTTTAGCGACTCTGAGGTTTCTGTCGTCGCACACAAATACGCTGAAACACAAACAGGCCTTCGCTCTGACTCAGCCTGCTATACACGGGGGACCAGTGTGTGTGTGTGTGTCTGTGTGTGTGTGTGTGTGTGTGTGTGTGTGTGTATTCATTATCTATATATAGCGATGTTTTCATTCAAACACACAACTTTCCTTTATGGCTCGACCCGTTATGCTTTTGATCACTTCGGTGGCTGTGTGAGTGTGAATTCCTAATTTGTGGGTCACGTAAAAGGCGTCGGGGTGTGTGTGTGTGTGTGTGTGTCTGCATGTGTGTGCATGTGAAGCTGAAGACGTGAGCGTGAAATGCTTGACTCATGTGCTGCCTGTGTGTTGGATGTAATTGAAGTGACTCCATATTGGCTTCATATGCAGCGTTACTCACTCGTCCTCGTCCTCGTCTGGTATTTCTTATGACGTTGTTATTATTTTTAATTAATTATTCATGTTGCTTGATGGCTGCTTTCTTATTATTATTCTTATCGCTACCTACTAATAATTTATTTTTATTTCTGTGTCATGCTAAGTATTCAGCGCAAACCACATGGGATTACAAGAAACGCTCATCATCGTTCTTTTTTTTTTTTTATTTATCAGCGAAACATGCTATTACATGCATAATATTAATATTAAAATAACATATGTATGTGCTGCATTTCAAATAGTTTGCTCAAATAATAGAAGAAAAAAAAAAGGAAGAAAATGCTATCGGCCTGAAGTTTATTCCAATAGTATTTTTTCTCTCATCTCAGGGGTTTCTCAAAATAACTGGCTAATTTAAATGTTTCGTATATATACAACCAACTCTTCCAAATGTACAAAATCAGTTTATGTTTAATAAATTAAAAAAAGAGTAAAAATAAAGTGCAATAGAAATGAAACCCATTTTTTATATCATGAACATTGCAAATTGAACAAATCCACGTTTCTTCTTCTAGACTGACGGAGTGAAAAAATTGTAAATCTCAGCTGGACACATAAAGATTTTAGGTTTTACTATTTAATCCATTAGTCTCACGGAGATCAAGACTTCTTCTGAAGAAAAAAAAGTCAAGAAAATGTTTTAAAGTTACGTATAATAAGTCAAATGAATATATATATATATATCAGTTCAAATAAAGGGACTTTAGGTGGGATTTTACTGCCGAGTTACGTAAGATGAACAGAAAATAAATCACTTTCACTCTTTCTTGTGAAACGCACAAAGCACTGACAATTCAGATTTTTCTCCCTGTTTTCCACCTGCGTTATTATTTTTTCATCTCAAATTGATGCCAAACTCTATCCAGTGAACGTTCAGCATCACATGTGTAAGTCTTATAAACTGACTGCTTCTGTATGTTTATCTGAAAGGAGTCTGTTTACGTTCGTAATGAACAAAGAAGCCAGACTTTGCCTCAAACTAATGAATTAATGCTTTATTTTTTTCCGCTACGTATTCCCCAGTGATTAACTCTCATGCGGCTTGTTACGTAAAATGTAAATTGTGATGGGAGTTCTCCTTGCAAAAAAAAACCTCATTAGTGACAGTCACTGTAATGAACCAGCAACATTAATATAGATCGAGTGACAGAATATCGGAGGGATTTATTGTGCGATTAAATGATTAATTAGTGGTCTCCAGTTATTAGTGTTCGTTACACAGACTTAAATGAGACTTCACAAACAAATAAATCGAAGATAACTTCAAACTAGGGTTCTTATTCTCTTCTATTCATG
>CALSBV010012176.1:703478-718362 GCA_943590825.1 Bovichtus diacanthus
GAGGGTCTAAGGACAGAGGGTCTAAGGACAGAGGGTCTAAGGACAGAGGGTGTTGTACCCTGTACAGGCTGTAAAGCCCACTGAGACACATGTATAATTTGTGATATTGGGCTGTATAAATAAACTTGATTTGAAACTTGATTTGTTAGTTAGATACGTAACTTATGTGACAAAAGTAAGCAATAACTCGACGTTGAGTTTCGGTTTCACACAAAGCACAAGCAGCCGTCTCCTGGGTGAAAGTTATTCTTTGACCCGCCCACACTATGAGGACAGTAGCGCTCACCGTCCTGTAGTCACGTGCACGGGTTTACACGTTGGAGTTTGTTGAAAGCTCGGTGCAGGTATCGGCATTAGACGAGTTAGGAGTAAGATCGGGTTGACTTCCTCCTAGTCTTCCTCACAATGTGCCCTTCGTGTAGCATGGTGTGAAGCATCCAGATGACTGGCTGTACAGGCTCAGCCGTGATTCACGTGGCCTCAGGGGGATCCACAGTGTTTGAGTCACACACACATCAGCTCCTGCATTAGCTTCTACCAGACCCTTTTTAAAATGACGCGATCGCGTGATTGTGCGGTTTGTGTGACCTCTGCTAAAGTCTCTGAATCTCCGGCCGATGGCAGAGTGCAGAGCTACGTAACGTGAAAGCCGCAGCGAGCATAAATTAAGCTTCATGTTCTAATAAGATGCCAGGGACCAGGGTTTGCATTCCTGGCTCAGAGCTGCAGTTACTGTTAAATAATTAGGCAATCTCCAGGAGGCACACACACACACTCACACACACACATTTATAAAGTCTTTGAAGGTGCTGCAATTATCTGTACTGAAAGATTTAGAGTCTCCAGCCACGCTAACGGCTCTGTGAGGCTGCACTTGCTGATGTTAAAAGCATATTTACCGTGTTCACCGTCTTAGTTTAGCGTGTTCGCATGCTAACATTTGCTAATTAGCACTAATCACAAAGTGCAGATGGGAATGTCATTAGTTTGGCAGGTGTTCGGTCTGTACGAGGCGCAGCGGGGCTTTCAAGTGACTCCAATGTAAAACCATTCACAATATTATTAGATGCCTCGGAGCAGCTGATGTTTAAAAGAGGAAGAAAGTCCATTCAGACAAACACAGGCCTTTTACCCAGGTTCATGTCACGAGTGAAACCAATAGTTGAGTTATTTTTACTGATGGTGTTATGTTAGGTGACGTCTCTTAACGTCTCTTAAGTAACGCGTTACAATTCTAACCACGTTCTGTGCCAATCCATCAGCCAGATCTTGAGATATTTGGCAGGATAAGTGACAACTTTGACCCTTTTGGTGGCACTACATGAAATGCAGACGATCACCAAAGTAATTAGAATTTGTCCTTTTGGGATCGTGAATGTCGGCACAAACATGGCGGTCCACTTCATATCCAAAGTGGTGGACCATCTTCATCCAGAGTTCTGCACAATTGTCCAACTTCAACTTTCTGTCTGGTGAATGGGATGCAGTCACACACACACACACACACACAGGACAAAGTGTAATTTAGTTAGTTTACCAACCATCGTTTCTCTTCCATTTTTCTCTCTCTTTTGTCTCCGCTGTGTCTCCATTTCTCTCTCCGCCTCTTTTTTTTCCCGTCTCGCTATTGTGATAACAAGGAAAATGAGTCCTTACTCTTACAATGGAGATTAATAAGTAATATTAGACACAGCATTGTCAACATTTAGCTTTCTCGCGCTTTCCCCCGCAGTCTTTTTCCTCTCATTTCTTCCCTCCTTTCTTTGTTATAATCACCTCAATAAGTGAGTGTGTAATGGTGGAAGATATTTGATGACACACAGTGTTGTAGCAGACTTGCTGTGAGTGCAGCGGTGCAGTCATATCCGAGCCCATTAGATAATGGAGCTAATATTCTAATGGAGCAGATAATGCGTCCTCAGCTCAAATTTCTTTACACAATGTGGAATATATAGATTTGATACATTTCCCTGACACTACACCACTTAGCCACTTATCTGGACAGAAGATTTAAATGTTATTACAACTATTGGAAACGTCTTACCGTTGCATATTCTCTGAAAAACTGACAGAAATTAGGGAAAAGCAACGAAAGACTGCTAGCTCATCGTCTTCTCACGGCTTTCCCTTCAATCGATACGTGCTGGCCTCTAATGCACGGCAGACGCGGGACGTTTGCACACAGGAGGATGTCTGCAGTGGGACAACACGTGCACCAGATATCTGCAGATTACATGCAGGAACAACTGCCTTTGGTGTAACAAGCTGCGTAATAAATGATCCCTTCATCACGCAACGAGCTCCACTGCACAGAAAAATATTGCCGCTGTCAAACGTGTTTTTTATATATTCATCATGTGCAGCTACCACAGGCCTGTGCAGCCTCTTCCTCGTTGGTGCTTGTTGGTTACCATCTCTCAGCTTTAATGAGGAGCTGGCGTCAGAAACGGACTGTTAACGTCTGCTGGGTCAGTGCTCTTCCTCATTGTTTGGTTGCAAAAAGGTGTGCTTCATTTGATAATAAGCTCTGAGATAAATGATGCGTTGGTTTTTTTTTACATGACAGAAAAATATCGCTGCTGTCATGTGTTGTTTGATGTATTGCTGTTATTAGATGAGAGGCAAAGTGTGTTTGTAGACACACTACGGATGGAAATGTAGTCCCGACAAACTACTGGATGAAGTTCCTTGAAATATGGTACCCGTCACGGTGGACTGTAATATCTTTGGTGATTATTTCATTTTCATCTTGCACCATCATCAGGTCAAATTCTAACTTTGGCCAAGACTTTGGTTTATGACTGAATGCGTGCAAAACTAATTCCCATCAGCTGCAGCTTTGAGTAAATGTCACCATGCTAACGTGCTAAACTGAGACAGAGAACATGGTAAACCTGCTAAACAGCAATGAGCACGTGTTAGCATTTAGCTCAAAGACGTGCTAGAGTACGGCCTCACGGAGTCTCTCTCACCGCCGGCCGACTCTATGATGAAGGGATTAGTCGGGATAACAAGCTGCTCGTTATTACCAGAGACACCCAACCAAAGTGTGTGTGAATGTACGCCACCTGTGTGGTTGTGGTTAAGGTTCGGGAATGCATGATGTAAATGAGAGTCCTCACAAGTGTGTGTGTGTTCTATATAAATGCGTTGACCCCCTGACTGCTGTCGCTCGCTGTGCGTTGGTGCATTGCCGTGCACGCCGATATGTTTGGCTTTGACATTGTTGGATCACATTAGCGTAACAAAGAGTTAATGTGAGTGTGTCCTGCAGCCGCCGGAGGATTACGACAATAACGTTTGAGCAAAAAACAAAAAAAAAGGAGGAGGAGAAAACACACCGAGTTTTAAAAAAATAAAACAGCCAAATGAAGTGAACTTGTGTCTATTGTCAGCGTCTTTCGCACAGATACTTGTGTCATATAAATACACGGAGACATACTTACATGGGGTCTCCCAAAGGGATCTCTTTGCAGCTGCTTTAACTTGATAAATATATTTCATTTCTCACCCAAAACGCAGGTGAGATCCCATCTGGCTGCAGGCCTTCAATATAAACTGCGCTCATCTTCCCTGAGTTTTCTCCTCTCATCCTGCCTTCCCTTCACTTTTCTTGATGCATGCTCCAGTTTCCTCAGCTCTCCTGTCTTGTCATCTTTATCTAATTTCCTCTTTCCAACCTCTTCTTTCATTCCCCTCCGTGCCTCTCCCTCCCTCTCCTCGGTAGTGGAGGAGATGTCTGGCCTCGTGACAGATTTCTATCATTTCTGCCTGCTCTACTTCACGTTGCCTCCAAATAGCCAGCAGTGGGTCGTAGCCTACATTACTTTGCTGTGATGTTTGGTAGAAACGAAAAGAGTAGAAGAACTGGATATTCAATTTGTCCCTTTCGCTAATTGTCACTGAGTTTTGACTAGATCTCCACCTGAAAAGTCTCCCCGTGAGTTAGATACCCCAGTGACAATAAGCCACTTCATGTGTTTTGGTTTGCATCAGATTAGGCTCAGGAGAACACACGACTGTGAGCAGTTGGTGTGAAATGCTTGCAGAGAGTCGATCCGATCCTTCATCCGTGCGTCCATCTTTACGGACGTAGTCGACTCGACTCAAACCCAGAACCAAGTGAGTTGTGTCGCCTGAAACTGAAGAAGTTCTTTTTGCTTGTGTTCAAAACGTTTCATTCGGTTTTACCACTTTTTTTAACTTTCACTTTTACAAAGTAGTAGGTGCGGCGTGGCCCGCGTAGACGGATAACGCCTGTTTAATAGATAACAATTCAAGACGCGTGTTCAGTTGAACTCCCGCCATTAGAGCCGACCTCGACCGGGAAAACTGTGGGAGGGAAACCTCTGAGGCTGGGCCGGATGTCCTCGATCTCCACCACTATCTACCAACACTTATGTATTCCAATAGAACAGAGTTTACTGGGGCGTAAACACGAGAGACTGACTTTACAAAGCTCACACTTCTTCCTCTATACATTTCCTTTATCTTGTTTTCACTTTCTGTGTGGGAGAGTCTCACATCCTCCTCCTGTCCTTGACTTTTCCTCTTACTGCTTTCTTCTCGACACCATTAATTAACTTTTCTCCTGCCAGGCAAACAACCGTGTCCTATCATTAACCAGGAGTTCCTGTAATTCATATTGCTTTTTCCACTTCACTGATATTTTTGGTTTGGACTATTTATCTAATGGTGTCAAGAGAGATGTTATCTTCTGATCGCTCGTTTGACTCCTCGTGACCTTTTCTTCTAGCTCTTACACCGTCGTGTTTTCATGTGTGCCGTAAAGGTCAAACACTTTAATGATCAGCAGCTCATAAACGCAAGCGTGTCCGTTTCCCCGCATCTTGTTTTAGGCAGTCGCTCATTTTGTTTTAACAATCGTTAACGGAGAACGCAGAAAAATGCACCACAAAACGGCAACGGATCAATCCGGTTTGTCATGTGGCCGACGGAGACAGACGTGTGATTTCGTGTGGATGTGACGCAGTAGAACTGATGGACGACATGTAAACACCCGGGGGGGGGGGGGAGACATGAATAAGATATCAAGCGTATCAATAAATGAAAAATGATTTGTAAAGAAATGTGTCGAAGATGGCGTACGGCACACGGGACGTTTTAATCCCCTGTTCACACTGTGTGTCTCCGCATGACGCTGGTGCTGGCGATTGGACGCTCATCTTCAAAGGTTAGCGTTATTTATTGCGTTTCTTTCCATCTACAAATGAATAACGATAAGTAGATGTTAATGGGTCGCGTGTGTTTTTTCTCTGCAGGCCCCGGCGTCCTCGTCTCCTCCTCAGCCCGTGTGTTTTAAATAGATCCTGTAGAAATAGCAGCAGAGGAGACGCGCCGCTCTGAAGGAGCACGCTGGAAGTGTGTGTGACTTTGTATTTTTGTGTGTTTTTTTCGCCGGCGCATACATATAATACGGGCATGTGTAAATTCATCGGCATTTTCAGCTCCATTAACTTTGTCTTCATCCATAATTAAATCCGTTTAAATCAGTCTGTCAGTCACTGGTGTAATGTGAAGGGCTGAATGGCATTTTAACGACTGCGGGGCTATTCTAGGGTCAGGCTGACCGAACAGGTACGCACATTCATCACTCATACGGAACAATTCATTATTCCCCTTCTATTCTTACGCCATTTTTCAACTTTCATCTCTTGGCCCGTCCTGCTCGCTCCTGTCACAGCGTATTTTTAGACTGTCGCATGAAATATGAATCTCGCCTTATTCGAAAAGGGGGGGATGTGATTTTACAAGCGGAGTCAACGTATGGATGTGCGTCGAATGTAAATATGAAATGTAAAAATTCCGTTTGGGACGAGCGATCTGCACGTTCATCCTCGGAGGAGGGGCTTTAAATGACTCAAATAAAAATGTTTAATTATGTTGCTGTGCCTAAAATAAACACTCTGTATCTAGAATATTTACCCAGGGTCCTGTGCACCGCCCACATCCTCCCGATTTCTTTAGCGCTTGAAATAGTTCTTCTGGTGTTGTGGTGGAAAAAATCAACTGAGCCAATCAGAGTTTTGTAGGTGAGATTATTAACACGGAGGTCATCTTTCTGTGCCAGAGATATGCAAGTCATAGCAAGTCGAGGTGACGCAATAACTTTGAACCGGCACATTTGTTTTATCAACATATTTAGTGTTAAATTGAAAGCAACTGAAAGGTCACCGGCTGCAGACTCCTGCACATCCATTGCTTCCCTCGACCTGCGACACATCTTCTCTGTTTCCCAGCACCACATGATTAACTCACATATTAGGATCCGGTCACAATGCGTGCTCTAGATTGGATGTTATTGTCCTTTATAATATATCCAGAGACAGAGGTTAATATCAGGTGTAAAAAAAAACAGGGAGGAGGTTTTGCATTTGCACAACTTGTTAGTTTTGGTTTGCAGATTTTTTGGAAGTTAGAGTTTTGCAGCAGAGGATGATGCAGAAGCACAGACTGACCTACGGCTGTGAGTCTGTGCACAGATAAATGCTGCTGACACAGCGCTCAGATGTCCGACTCTTTATTTGTAGAGTTGAAGGCACCGGGATGTTGTGGTTGGAAGCCCACAATGTTTTGACATATTATGTCAATTTGTCTGGACTGACATGTTTTGCCACGAGGCTCCGATGCTGCGTGAATACTAAAACTGTGAATGTATGACTTTTCAGTTTTTTTCAGGAATGCTTCACTTTCTACTCTCAGTTACTCATCCACAGCTGCAGGCTGCCCAGTGTGAGCGAACGAGCAGCGATGCACTTTGCTTGTAACTAAATGTTGAACCCCATGGCTACCCTGCAGCCTGCTTCTCCTCTGACCATTTATTGTACGTGCGCTCGGAAATAACAACAATGGCTTTGCAAGCTTCTTCGACAAACATGAGGTCGTCGACAAAAAGTGATGGAAGATTCGAGAGAGGTTCAAATTCGACGTATTTTTCACATCTAGCTTTGTGAAGTGGGGTGCTTGAAAAGTAAAAAAAAAAAAAAACAAACACTGAATGCAGACCGCCGTTGGAGTAATAATTCAATAATCCAACAAACGCCTTGGTTGAAAAATGATGATGCATTTTATTGCTTTTTCTTTCTTTGTGTTCTATTGTCCCGTTGTATTTTTAATCATCTGTTGCCTTTGCATCATCGGTCTTCGTGTTCATTTTACCTTCATTTTGTCTTCCTTTTGATTTGATCACAGTGTTGCACGGACACGATCCAGCCCTGACCTGCCCCCTAGTGGATACACTCTTTAATGCTCTGGCTGCATCCACAGTGTGCAGGCAAGACAAGAGTGAACCGTGTCGCAGAGTCTACGTTTACAGCCGCCCGACTCCCCATGCACGCCAAATCATGGCACCACATCAGCCCAGTCCTCAAAGAACGCCACTGGCTTCCTGTCTCCCACCGTGTCACATACACAAACCTACCCCCCCCCCCTCTTATCTCACTGACCTCCTCTCCTCATACCAACCCTCAGATGCACCTCTGCTGGTCCACCCCCCCCAACATCCATGTCTGTTGATCGTCTTTGTCTGTCCCACTCCCTTAACCCCATACATCCCCTTATATTATTGTACAGCAACTTTGAGTTCAATCTATTATTATTATTATTACGTGTTGGTAAAAAGGCAACTATATCAGTTGGAGCTTAAGCGCGTTGCTCAGCATTAGCAATGAGCAATTTCAGCCGTTTATCATTTCAGTCCAGGCGTCAAATCGACGACCTTTTAATCACAAAGTCACTCTAACCTCACGTAACTGCTGCCCTCGGCTTTGAACTTGGCATCAATAAAGATTTATTTTGAATTTTTTTAATGTAAAACATCAAAATCCAGCTGTAAGCTTCATTAGAAACAGAGAAGAGCACGACACCGAGTCGATTTGGCCGATGTGATCAGATTAAATGACACCGACAGTGTAAATCTGCACTCGCAGGAAGTGCTGAATGTTACATCTGAACCTGACATGCAAAGCTGGACAACTTTTGTCGTTACGACGTTTTCTCTTTCTTGGCATTAAAACATCACTGGCTGTTTCTTTACACGAGTGCGCTGTGTGCACTTTACTGACATCGCATTCAATCATTTCCACCTCGGAGTTGCCAAAATGAGAGGTTGCCTGGTGCGGCTGCGAGCGACCCGATGTCCTTTAAAAAGAAGTCATAAGATGTAATTATGTCCCATCAATCATTTTGTCACATTTTGTGCTTTTTCTTTCTTTTTTTTTTCCCTTCAAAAAACGTGTGAATCTCATTTTCATCCGACCTCGCAGCAAGTCTACTTCACAAGTGACACACTTGAGGTTAAATCCGTTAACCTGGAACCTGAAAAGCAGGAACATGTGTTGGCTGAGCGCGGGTAAATGTATGGCGGTGTATTCGACTGTGCAAGTAAAAAGCCAGATCACTTCAGAAGGACTTCAACAGAAATAATACAACATGTACAAAGACATAAAATAATGCAGCCACACGGAGAGACCAGGGTTTCTGAAGCTGCAGTCGTCTTCTTCCAGATGGAGAAGATGTTATTCCTGTCAATGCGTCAGAATGAGTAATCTTCATGAGACAATGCAGATAAACAGGGCTGCTGATGAGGTGTGTGTGTGTGTGTGTGCAGCTGGTTTAGTCTTCTTTTCTTCTTTAGTTTCATGGTTTGGACTAGACTGGATTAAACCAGTAGTAGTGGAAAGTTGAAATACGGCCTAATTCTGCTTTCCCCTGGTTTCTTCATTATTGACATTTAATAAGTGGTTAAAGATTTAAAGGCGCTTCTTCTCACTTTCAACCATCAAGTGAATCATGATCAATAGGACCAAACTGTCTGTCTGTGATCTGTTCAATACATCTGATAATAGTTCAATAAAGGGAGCCACTTTAAAACCTAAATGACTGTTTTGTTCATCGCTGATATTTTTTTTTCTTTCTTCTCTTCCTGACTTTTCCAGCAGAATTCAAATCTAGTGGCAGACGAACAGGAACTCAGGAAGAGAAACTCCAACACTGACCTGCTGTGGACGTCGGTGTGTTTGCAGCCTGGTCTTAAACAGGAAGTCAGCTTTACAAATACAGTATTTCAAAATAAATGCCTGGTTGACGGCTGTAAATTCCTAAAAGTTGGATTGTTGTAAAAAAACAACAGAAACTGCTTTTTTTATTAGTGTGTTCTGGGCTGCTTTCTGAAATAACTTTGTCTGGGAGTTTTTATATTTATTTATTAGTCTTTCACAATCAGTGACACCTGCTGACCAGTGTTTCCATGGTGACAATCGGTGACACCTGCTGACCAGCGTTTCCGTGGTGACAATCGGTGACACCTGCTGACCAGTGGCACAAAATGACAAAAAAAAAAAAAAAAAAAGGGGGGGAAATAGTTTTTTCGAGGTTGTAGTAACCTGTGTGAATAGGGTGTAGTCTAGTTGTCCCTGATTGTTACCATGGCGACACCGGTCCACGGGTGTCACCGAGTGTTTCCATGGGAACATGTCACCTGCGAGGGTGAATAACTTCCAGCACCTGAGAGTAGTCCGCGTAAAAAAAACATCCAAAAGTGATAAACATGTGACTTTATTACAGTCTGCATGAATTCAGACTTTATTTTTAAGAGAAAATATATTGACAAATGTCACGTTCTAGAACTCAAAACATTTAAGTGACAGTTTTGTCAAAGTTTTGTCAAAGTATTTAAAATAATGTGTTTCCTGTAAAGTTACATTACTTCCTGTGGAATATGTTTAACAACAAAATACGATTGTGCGAAGTTCAAACACATTTACAGTTTGCGTTGCAGTGTAACTTAGAACAGAATAATAACATGATTGTATGTTATGTTGTATTATATAATGAAATGTGAACCGATTTGTAATCAATCTGTAATATTACCAAACTTCACATTTATTCACTTTATTTATTCATTATTCATTTTTTTACACAAGGACAGAGTCATTTCTTAACTATGAACAATAGTTAAAGTTTATTAAAGTAGTTGAAACAAACAGATCTTACATTTGTGTTCTTGCAGATTAAAAAAAAACCTTTCAGGACGCTTTTCAATAGTGCATAACGGTAATAATAATATATATAATAATAATAATAAATAATATATATATATATATATATAATAATAATAAGGACAGGAAAACAGAGTTTGGGAATAATAATTTAATTATTTTGGCATAATATTTCACACATGTCCTCTCTTAAAAACTATTCCTATATTTCATCTAAATGAGTTAATGCTCTACAAAAATATGTAAAATGTTGTAAAATTCAAAAAGCTCTTCATAAGCAATTATACTATAGGGTAATATAGTAACTATATTAAAATAATAATAATAATAATAATATATATGCACCTTAATTCCTGATTGACCACTTGTGTTTTTAATTTAATATTATGTATTTTTGTGCTTTTTGTTTACAATAGTTGTCGATCGCTCGGTTGTTTTTGTGAACTGTCCTGTCTTGAATGTGATAAAAAAGTAAATAAAAAGAAAAAAAACTTCTGTCTTCCTTTGTTGTGCGCCGTCTTCTGGCACGTCTGTCCCGCGGCCCCCGGTCCGGATCCTGCAGGATGTGGTGATGTAGCAGAGAGAGAGAGAAAACGGAGGAGAAAAAGGGAAAAAATGTGATCACTCTTACAGTATTATTATTGCATCGTCTACCTTTTCTAGGCCAACAACCCCCTCTTGTGTGAGTCCATATTTAATTGTGAATGTCTCTTTCACTCTCCCACTCTTCTCTGTTTTTAAAAACACACACATATCTAGTAGCTGCTGGTTATATCAACCAAAGATGCACATTAATGACACGGTGCTATGAGTATTGGCTGTTTTAACTTAAAAAAAAAGAAGAAAAAAAAGCAGGATTTGTCGTCGGTCAAATGCTGTTTTTTTTTTTGAGCCACACGTAAGCGGATGTGTTTAGTTTGTAGCAGCGATCTCTTCCACCACAGAGCCATACTGCAGCTGAGGGTGGAATGGGTATCACCGCTGCTCTGCTCTGCCTCCTCAGCCTGCACAAACACCCAGTATGAAGCACTGGGCTGAACTGGGAGAGGAGGCACACACACGCACACACATTCGAAATACAAAGAAATATGAAACGCATGCGTAGTTTAAAGTGAAACATGCAAACGCACAAAAAGGATATTCAAAGTCAGAGCTGCAGCAATTGATTTTTAAGTTCATTTTTAAACACAAATGCCAAACATGTCATGGTTCCAGCTCCTCAGATGTGTGCATAACTTTTTTGTTCCTAAATTACTTTATTTGACTGCTAGTTGACAATTAGACATGATGAAATGACATCCTAAAAGTAACCTTTACAGCCCCATTCTTATATAAAATAAAACATTCTGTAATCTTTGCAGAGAGGAGATATTCTCCTAGTAGTTAATAGATTAACACAAACATATGCAGCACATAGTGGGGCACAACAGTAACAAACAGAAGTAGGTTATAGTCCAACATGTCCTAACACTGCTTACATTTCTGCAGGAATAAACAGCACACGAGTAGCAAAACATCGAAAATAATGGAAGTTTTTCCAAACACGGAGTCGTCTGAGCCAACTTCCCATCGTGCACAAGGACGCATACGTGGCATAAACACAGGGGGAGTAACGTTACAGTAACATAGAGCCAGGCCTGGGGAATACATCTATTTATTTATTAATATCCTCCTAGATGGATAATACGTCAACACAGTCAAATCCAGCTTAAATTATGTGCGCATTTGTTTTTATTATAAGCATCGCAGTTTTCTTGTAAAAGGTATAAACTAATAATGAATGAAGTAACTAGTCACTATGATAGTTGGTGACATCATAGGCCCTATTAAAGATGTTTATTATTCTAGTGTCTAACACTTATTTTTAACCTGCACTCACAACAACTATGACCTTGTAGCGCGACAGTCTTGTCAATTTGACGCAGCAAACTTGACAGTTGTTTACTCGCCTGCAGTAAATACGATATACATGGTGACGGGAGAGACATTAGTGCAAAGTGGAAACACATATTTAAAGTTTTAGGTTGGATTAACACTTACTATTGCACAGTTGGACCGTTATTATCGCTGTACGTAGACAATGGAGGATGGAAAGGTCTGGAAAGAGAAAGAGAGGAGAGTGGTACTGCTTATCTTTACGTAGCGGGTTGCCAGGTTTGCAGTTTATCCTGCAGCACGCATGTGTAGAGTGCGTATTCAGACCCTTTAATTAGGCGGCCTAAGCAAAAGTTCTGCATTCAAAATGGCAACTTTGTGAGTGAGAAGGAAAAAAAAAAAAACAAGACTTCCTATGTTTCCTCTATAAATAGAACAGAAAACAAACATTTTTAGGTGTTGAGGTAATTGTACATTACTTGATTATTTCCATACTATTTGTACTCCACTACAATTCAGAGGGAAACATTATACTTTTTACTCCACTACATTTATTGAACATCTAGAAAATGCAAAACAAGTGATCAGTTTATAAAACATGATGCATTGTTATAGATTAATCGACCCAAAAAAAAAGAAATTTTACAATTAGTGCCACCTGGACCAAGTGCAATATTAAAATCCTGCTTACATGCATGTTTATACATCAATAATATTGAACCAATAATATAATAATATAACACTGAAATGTACTTTTCATACTTTAACTACATTTTTGCCTGAGTAACATTTTGAATGCAGGTTTTTGACTAATAATTGGATATGTTTATAGCTGCATTTCTACATTTAGTAAGTAAATCATTTCAATACTTCTTCCCACACATGCATGAATAATTTCTTGCATATTGCTCTCAATACATGTAATAAAATGTAATGTGTTGGACACACGATACCAAAGTGCGGCTCCGTCCCCGGCGTCGCTATCTGAAAACGCATGTTTTTTACGGACCTGGCAACCCCCGCACCGGTCAAACCAAACGACGCACACTCAAAACCAATGGCGGACGAAGTTGAGCAGGTTAGTGCAGCCGCGTCAAATTGTACTCTAATTCTCTCACACACCGAATATGTAATCATCCCGAAAGAAGGTCAGGAGACAGTTGTACTCGTGTTCTTCTTTTAGGCAGATTATCGTGTCACTTTGTTGGTTTTTACTCTCGTAACAGCGCGGAGAGGCCTGTCAAACAAGCTAGCTAAATTAGCCTGTTAGCATGTACCGTTGTTGCTACCGTCAAATTGACAAAACGTGTTTGATTGGCGGGTGCACTTTTGTTTGAGTTTAATCTGCTAAATATACCGTAGAACAAAGCTATCAGTGTTTACCAGTCTTATTTTGTGTTAACTGTGTTTGATAACTACTGAATACTAGTTAAATGAGTTTGACTTTTGTTTGAAAAATCAGTTCTTATTGACTTTTCTTATCTCTTTTTATGTGTAATGTCAGTTTTCATTAGTTAGGTCTGGTAATATTCAGCTGTAGGGTTTAACATATCATAATTACTAATGTTTAACAAGTCGCTGGACATTAAATGAGCTGGATGTCTGCTCCAACACACGTTTTTCAAACTATTTTTCAACCATTTAAAGGTTTGGTTTGTAGATTTTTAATGGTCAAGCCCAATATTGTCTGCAGCTTGGGCTGTGTGCATGCTCATAGTTAGAAACTGTAACACACACACACACACACACACACTTTCTCTCCTCAGGTGTGTGTTTGCTTCACTCATCACATGTCTTCTGCAGCTTCTCCACTGTCAGTTTCACCAGCTGTAGCCAAAGTGTTGGTGTCTTATTTATTGTTAGATTACAGTTCATTTCTCCGTCCAAAGCGACTTACAATAAGTGCAAACAATCATGAGGGATACAACTCCGGATAGCAAGGATCTTGCAAGAACTTTAGCTTCAGATAGGTGGAAGCATTTAAGTGCAGAACAATGGCTTCAAATAAGCCAAACCAATTTAAGTGCTACATGCAGAAACAAAAAGACAAAACATATTTTTTTTGGGTTTTCAGTCTGTGACGGAAGGTGTGAAGACCTAGATGTATTTTTATTTTTTTATCAACACATACCTCTGTTTTTAGAAGGTATTTCCTAAATCTCAAATGCCTGTTTTAACCACATGGATTAATACAACAATTGGCTGCTGTATAAATAAGTGTCCCAAGATGCAACTGTATTTTCTAATACAAACAAAGGTGTTAGGTGGAAATAAAACATGTCCTTCCTTGATCAATTCATACGTATGTTTTGCAAACCATGCAAGGAGATTTCCAGCCACTTGAATTAGGAAATAGAGAAAATACTTGTGGGATGGAAAAAAACCAAACTATTTTAAATGGTGCAGCAGACAATTTATTTGAAGACGCTGTGAGTGTTTTGGAAATAACTTTAAACAGTTGTGAGTGCTGTTTAAAGTTCTGGGTTTTTCCAAAGATGTCAAGCAATATATCCTTGAGAAGAACTGACTTGCGGCTTGTTTCAGAATCAGAAATCCTTTATTCGTCCCACAGCGGGGACATTTACAGCGCTACAACAGCAGAGGGACGGTGCAGATAAAAAGAAAAATATAAAAAAAGTTTGAGTAAGAATAAGAACACAAACTTAGTTTCCCCCTTTTAGTAAATGTAAGCTGGCGTCAACTACCTTATCAAAGCAGCGGTCCACAGAAATTGCATTTCTTTTTGTCTCTGAAGTTGAAATCTGTGTCATGGGTCTAATGTCCTTTTTATGTGTGTTGCAGCAACCAACTACCAACACGGTTGAGGAGCCACTGGATCTGATCAGACTCAGTCTAGATGAGAGGATCTACGTTAAGATGAGGAATGACCGGGAGCTCCGCGGTCGACTGCATGTAAGATACACCCAGTATCTCCTTTAAAACAACACTGAAGCACCTGGAAGTGTGTGTGTGTGTGTGTGTGTGTGTGT
>CALSBV010012177.1:0-69342 GCA_943590825.1 Bovichtus diacanthus
CATTCAGAATTGTTTCAATTGTGAACTAGTTCTGCTGCTTAAGCACATTAAGTCTACATGTAAAAAACACATAATATTATGTTCTGGAGCTGAAACTATAAACATGGACATTGATCTTTCTCACACTGGACTTAATTAAACTAGACTTCACTGTAAACTAGTAGTTAGCAATCACACAGCAAACTTACAGCATGAAACATTTTGCAGCATTCGATTGCTGGGCCTTTCTATTCTCTTGAAGATTGAAAGATGAGTTTAGATTTATTTATCCTTCTTAAATTGACTTTTTAAATTTTTTTTAAATACAATTATTAATTAAAGTAAAGCTTCTACTTTGTTGTCTCATTCCTTAATTTCATGGAAAAACTAATATCTAAGAATGTTCTTTTTTTTCCCAAGCAAACATGACAAATTGGTCAGAAATTTGTCCAGAAATGGTGAAGGAAATGACGCCTAAAATGATAGGCCTATGACTGAATGTCATATCTTATGATACATATATAATATTATTAAATGCCTTACAATCACAGCCATTTGAGAGTGGCTCAAAGAAATCCACTGAACATGAACTGTGCACTCCTATTGTGAACCACAGAGTTATGTACTCCTACATTATGGCCCACCAGGTAGGGAGCAAAAAGATTTCAATAAATCTTTGCTGCCTTTCAGAGACCTGGCTCATGATGCAAACTTCCTTTGATAATGTAAACTACATGCCAAGGCCTGGTGATGAATCTTGACGGTGGGTGAGCAGGTTGCTCTGGGTGCTCCAAGATTAACATGATCACTCATCGACTGCATTGTGAAATGCATTTTATTACATATTGAACATCAGTAATCATCAGCTAATATGAATGTAGCCTCTCAGTGTACAGTGTGAAATGCCAGATTATGTCAATGGCACTACAACTACATACTGATACACATATCCCCAAAATGTTGTATTGAATAAATCTGTCAGTTAGTTTATCAAGGATACTTTTAACATTTCAGCTCTCTACTTGCAGTGTTCAGCATCTGCATTTGTACTTTTTTATAGTTTGTGAAACAACTGCAAAAACAACAGTGGGATTAATAAAGTGCTCTACCTTTCTAACACCCCGTCTAAGGCCAAAGGTTATCATGTCATATGCAGACACAGGAGAGAGATGCTTCTATTATATGTAGTGATTAAAGATGGATTCATATTTCTCTTGCTTCCCCGATGTTACTTTTGGCTCACCGTTCTTCTTGACGAAGGCCTGAGAAAACAAAACACATGACCCTTAAATATTTGAGACCATCATCTCTCACCTACTGTATATTTCTACGCTGTTTATTACACTGGCAATAAACACACAGAAAAGTCTGCGATGCAAATACCCCCATGTTCACAAATACTGCTGGTAATAGTTTTAAGCAGGCTGAAATGTGAATCAAAATACATGGGTCCAAATCTTAGCCAGCCAGTTAGACTTGTATCTGTTCTGTACATTAGTAGCACTTCTTTCTCATCCTTCTAAATGACATTCAGACTCAACATCACTGATAACACTGTGAATAAACCAATAGTAATTACAAGGCAGAGATATAAAGAGAAGCAGACAAACATGTTAATCTTTAAGACAATAGAGATGGTTGTGCAACAGTATTGGTAGCTTAATAAACAAGTCTCTAATAGTCTTACCTCCATTTCCTCCAAGGAGGCAGAACCATCCTCCACTTTCTGTCCAGTGCCATGGCTGAAGCTTGAGTAACGCTCCTGTTTGAATCACACATAACCACTCAGAGCCCAAACATAATGTAGGATGTTTCCTTTTAATACTGTCCCTGAAAATTAAAAAGTCTATTTAACAGTGATTTTCCGTTAGCTGCACATTTACCTTCACCATACCAGCGATGAGCCCGTCCTCGATAATGCAAACAGCATTTCGGAGTCCCCTTGCAAAGGTGTCCATGGCTCCAATGTGAGCGATGAACAGGTCCTCCAGGTCTGTGGACTCCCTGCGCACCTTAGCATCAAAGTTCAGGCCTCCTGGCTGCAGACCACCTTGTTCAATGATGGTCTGGAGAAGATTAGACACTAAAGAATCACTACGTTCCTGCACCACTGCCTGTTCTGACCTATACGACAGAGTTTGCAAAAACACTTACATGAACATTAAAGCTGCACTAATCAATATTTTTGTATTATAAATGGATTAAACAACTAGGTGTACTGTGAAAGGATTCCCTCGTAGTGATGAACACACCAACATATTCACACACTTTCTACAGAGCTTTTAAGCCTCTTTCGCTATTTTTATATTACCATATCAAATACTTAACATTTGGAATATGGACAGAAACACAACTCCAAAAGAATTATAACATTGCAACGTCTTATGAACTTTTGCCAAGTATAATAGCAATGTTAGCTAAAGCTAATTTGTATCCTTATCCAACAATGTTTGGACAATGTCACCTTCACAAAGATCATTGGCAATACACTCCTAGTACAAATATAAAGAAATAAGTTCACCTTCATGACCAAGGTGGTGTTCCTGATGTCCATGGGGAACTGGTCTGTGTCCCACCCCAGGTCAGGAGAGCCAGTGTTGGAGTCAACTGAACCCAGCATGCCAAACCTGTCCACCAGTAGGCAAGGATGATAGAGAATGTACAACCGTCTCAGTCCAAAAGATGCTGTGGATGTGCCAAAATTGTGACTCAGCAACATCTTTGCACCTGGGTTTAGTAAAATAAAATAAAAAAATCTCACGCGGAGGCCATGACAACATCATGTTCGTACGAGTGTCCTGCCAGGGTGGTGTGGTTGGGCTCGATGTTCAACTTAAAGTGACTCTCCAGACCATAATGCTTCAAGAATGCGATGACACTCATAGCATCTAAAAGAAAAAAGTGACATATACATAAAACGCATCGTTATTGGAAGACTCCACCCACAAAAGGATCCTTTGTACTCACTTACTCACCCAGCGTTACCTTGAACTTGTGAAGAAAACTTTTGTTTTCCTCGCATGCTTAAACGAAAAATCCAAAAACTGAGAAAATTCTTGATACATTGAAGTAAATGGGGGCCGGGTTTAACAACAGCAAAAATGTATAAAAACAATCATTTACAAACTCTCACACAACCCGTGCAGTATAATCCAGGTCTCATTTATCCATTCATATGCTTACTGATTCCTAAACACATGCATTTTTACTAAAACCTTAATATTGAATAAACTTCTGCATAAGCAGTCTGAAGCTTGTGCAGACGCGTTACACGTCTGTGCAAGTCTAGATAAGTCCGAAGTGTTCTAAATCGTTACGTTTTAGCGAAAATGCATGTGTTTGGGAGATAGTGAGCACACGACTGGATAACTGAGACTTGGATTGTACTGCACAAGTTGTGTGAGAGTTTGTAAACGGATGTTTTGATGTAGTTTTGCTGTGGTTGAACACGGCCCCCCATTCACTTCAATTCATCAAGACTTTTCTCCGTTTTTTTTATTCTTCGTTGACAGTGGAGGCATGCGAGTAAAAACAAAGTTTTGTTCAAGAATTCAAGGTAACATGGGGCGAGTACTTGATATACAAATGGTCATTTTGTGGGTGAAGTATTCCTTTGAGACTCTAAGATTTCAAAGCATATTTATTTGGGCAAATCTTACCATAGTCATATTGGTGTTTGCAGGGCTCCTTAGGCTTGGGTTCAATAAGAAACTGACACGTCAACCCAATCTTCTCTTTGTATTCTGGTGGCAAATATACAGACATGAAAGCGGAAGTGCGACACATCCTGACCAAAACTCTGATTTGGAATTAATCCCATATGCATGTGCACACTTACTGACAGCCATTTTGAAGAAGTTGGCCATGTGCTTCAGTTCAGCAGCAACATCGGTATTGTGGACGGAGAGGAAACCTTCCCTTCCTCCCCAAAACACTGAGGAGACAAATATACAATAATGTAGCAACATTGTTGCCTTGAAGGAGCATATTCATATTTAGACAGCGACGCCATCAAGTCACTCATACCGAAATTTTCTGCACCCAGCTTCTTGGCAGTATCAAGCCCCTTCTTAACCTGAGCGCCAGCGTAGGCCAGAACATGACAGTCGGGGTTGGTGGCGGCACCGTTCATGTACCTGTCACATGAATAAGATGTGTACGTTGTTATTTTTAAACTTGTGCTTCACACTAAGTTTACAGACTAAATGAGCGAGGGCCTCCTGCCCTGCTAAACCTCAGGATTTCTGAATAAAACACTGACCTTGGGTGGGCAAAGAGGTTGCAGGTGACCCACAGCACCTTGATGCCGGTCTGGCTCTGCAGCTGGAGAGCCAGGTCTGTTAATTCATCCAGATTCCTGTTGGACTCCTCTAGTGTGGAGCCCTCAGGAGCCATATCCCTGTAGAAAACAGAGGAAGGACATTGTTCAGAAGACTGTAATACACAAGAAGCATCACATACTTGTCCTTGCTAGATTTCAATGCTTTTAAATACTATTAAATTAATGTATTGCAGCAATGTGCAGAGGAGAGGTAGACACAGGCCCAACACCACAGAGCATCCTGCTGGTACTAGATAGATAATCTCATAATCTATTGAAACCATTATTCATCTAAGTACAGGTAGTTTCAGTATGCAGGCTCAGATCATAAATTTAATTTGAAAAATACATAATAAGATGAGTTGAAATCTATCAAAAACAATTAAATGGTCAATTACCGGTCATGAAATGTGTAGTATTTCACCTGTGAAAAGAAGCAAAGGTCACAGAGGAAACACACAGCATAACATATTAACTGTGTGTAACTGTGACTTTCATTGTAAAATTGAGGTGATTTCTCTCACACCAAGCTTGGTGAAAAACTCAAACGCAGCCCGGAGTCGCTTCTTGGCTGATTCCATAGGAGTTCCTTCATTCCAGGGCCGTTGGAGGGTCGGAGACCCAAAAGGATCAGCTCCTAAAAAATAAAAAATATTTTAAAAAAAAGATGATATCTGTTAGCCTCAATTAAAAAATATGTTTTGTGTAGGATTCTAAAAAAAAGAAATGTAAAAAGTATTATAACACTGAAGACAATAGAATGACAGAGTTCATGTGTTTACAAGAGCCTATTCGTTAGGTAATGCTTGAAGCTCATTTTAGTCACTTCCAAGCCTCCACAGTCTGTTTGGTAAATATTTATGAGTGTATGGCTGTGCAATATATTGATATTATATCAACATCGTTATACAACACAAGAGATCATCTTAGACTTTGGATATTGTAATATGAAATAAGTGTCGTCTTTTCCTGGTTATAAAAGCTGCATTGCAGTAAAGTGATGTCAATTTCTGAACTTACCAGACTGTTCTGTTATTTGCCTTTACCCACTTAGTCATTATATCCACAATACTGATGATTACTTATTAAAAAAAATTAAAATCACATTGTCTAAATATTTTGTGAAAGCGGCAATGGTCAACCTTAAAATATTGTCGCAATATCTTTATAGAGGTATTTGGTAAAACAATATTGTGATATTGGATTTTTCTCCATATCGCCCAGGCCGATACGAGTGTTACAGTACCAGTGCCGCAGAAGGAGTGCCAGTAGCAAACTGAGAACCTCAGCCAGTCCTCCATCTTCCTCCCCATCAGCACCTGCACAGATAAACACTGATCTCTGACCAGCAGCCTCACATACCGTGTTGAGGAAGCTACTTTGAAAGCATTGCTTCGCAAGAGAGCAATTACTTAAGTTGAACTAGAGTAAAGGAGAAAAACCCGGAGAAATCTAGTTTGGTTTACTAAAGCTACTTAGAAAAACTTATTAAAACTACTTTGTAAATAATTTAAAAAATATTCATAATGTACAAGCGATACAAAAGTACAGGAAAATATAATACAAAAAAGTCATATGGAAAAAAATACCACTCAGGCGAGTTTATTTTAAAAAGCACCCACTTGTCATAGGTCATAAATAAACGCAGAAAAATAAAATATCCCACTAAAAAATGTTTAACTTGCACCTTTTTAAGACTGTTTGACTGCCTTTAGCGCAGGTCTAAAGAACAATAGCCTGTTATCTTACTCGTTTAGCAACATCTGACTTGTACAATCCTAACAACTAAAACAGTCTACAACTTGAAGCTTTTTACACAGTATGAACAACTTGAACACTGGTTTGCCTGACCAACACATTGATAGAAAAAGAGGGTGGGATGGTCAAAGGTGGATTAATTACAGTAGAGAAGCAACAGTTACATTTAAAAAGAACATTATTACTCTATTACGACCCAAAATGGTGCTAATATGAATGTAGCTGAACTACCAGCAAGCTACTGCAAAATGTAGTCAAACTAGTTTACCTACATGTAGTTCACTACTCCCCAACACTGCTCACTTAACACTAACTCTGCTTTTAAACATGGCATACACAAGACTTGCAGATGTCAGGTATGCAGTATGCATCGCAATGAACACATGTATTCTGATGTGTGTGTGTGTCCCAAACCTACCTCCTCTGCATTGTAGTGTTTGAAGCACATGACATCTCCAGCTGCAGCACTGGGTAAGTATGGGATCTTGGGGACTCCTGTGTGCATCATACATGTTGGTGCAATATTCAGTGACAGAAACACATATTGATCTCCTGCAGTCATGTGACGTGGTGAACACGTGCATTGAAAGATGATATATCCTATATATGAGAGCACAGGATATCACAATGTAGTATGCATCAAAAACACATCCAGGAATGTAGGACTGTTTAAAACACAGAAGTACAAAACGTACATGCACTTTACCGACTGCATGCAGCCTACTGCACCGTCCCAGACACGTAGTGCCAGTGTCTCCTGCTGCACAGACAGACATGTGTTTGGCTGAACTCTCAATGATGTATACTGCACTTTGCATATCAAGGCCCTTGTTGTTCCCGAGTCGTTGCCTGCAGTCTAACATTCCCGAACACTTTATGTCCACAAAACGCAGACAGACATTGTAAACGTGAAACAATCAGATTTACCCGCAAAGAATTCCTCCTGCTCTGCCATTTCTGGATCACAACAACTTTTATGGTTCCTGCAAGCACACCGCAACTTTCGTCCACGTCCTTCCGCCAAAACAAATAGTGCAGTTCCCTGTTTACACACAAGTCGTCGCTAAATCCCCTTTTTAAACCCGACTCTGAGTCTGGTATATGGCCAGATGGCAAATACATGTATGCTATACAGTATACTGTATATATATATATATATATATATATATATACTGTATATGTCAATGTACGTGCAAAACAGATATGTGTAAAACATATATTGCATTAGTTCATGCAGGACATAGAAGTCATAAATCCCAGCTGTAATCAGCTGACAGCCGGCTGATTCTATCAGCAGTCATACAGCAATCACAGCCATTTTCAGTGTCTAATTTCAATATGACTTCCTCCTCACTTATCCCTGCTACACTAATGCTGACACACACTGCTGCAGCTGGTAAAGCTTTGCCTCCACCACTCCAGCCTCCACCTTTCTAGTTCAGAGTACAAACACGACTCAAAGGTTAAAACGATATTCCATGTCTTGCTTTGGGCCCATTCTTGAATACCCATGGGGGTTTTCTGCATTGCGCTCCCTGTTTCGTCTTAACATGATGCTCCGCATTCTAAGAACAGACTGTATTTACATGTGTGGCAATAAATGGGGAAATCTATGACGAATGTTCCTGACTGAAACATAGTTTAGATAATGATTTCATTCGATTTTCAGTTATTTTGCACGAAAAAAAAACGTACTTACATACTCAAATATACTGAATACTTATACTTAAAAGGTATGAAATGTTCAAAATAACAGAGTCAATTCAATAAAAACAGATATTGAGTCAAAATATTTGTAAACTAAATAGTCATATTTCAGATTGTCATATGGAATCTTCAGGGAATGGCTGGTATGCTTTTTATATTTTAACAGTACTAACACAAATATAATGTGTTCTAGACTGTAATGTAATTAGTTTTTATGCACCACATGTATTCCAGAAGACTCGACTCTCAGTTTGTTGGCTTAAGACTTTTCCATCTCTATCCCCACAGCAGCACCTCTACATTTTCCACTGTGAAAACATCAATATATTTTCACTCCTGCGATGTCAACTTCCGTGTACTCTCCTCTCATGACCTTTGTGCAAAGACAGAAGTGAAGTAATGAGCCATGAAGTGATAAATGTCACAAGCAAACACAATACCATCTGATGCATGTTCAATACAGTATGTTTATTTCAATTACAATGGCGCTTTTATAAAATATCTGATGCAGAAACATCAACAAAAATGTAGAAATGATAACCATACACACATAACCCATAAATATACATTGACACACTTTTAGAAAAAGTACACATTATCCTTTAGAGCCTTTGGTCTGGAACGTATGCCAGGTGGAAACAACAAACATTTGCAGAAGGAAAGTTCTCTGTGCACCATTGAAGCCCTATCATATTTCATATCAGCACAGAATACACAGTGCACACATGACGCCAGGCGTTTGCCTTCTCCCATTATGAAAGAATGTTTTGCATTGTTTAGGGGTCTATAACCCTGTGTAATCCTGACGGTTCTTAATTTTAATAATGCAAATTTTTTTTGCATAAGATAAAGATAGAATGGAAGGCAAAACAAATACAACCAAGCACCAGGCACTGTAGAGTGAGGCACTTGAGCACCCAACACCTCTGGTTTGGCATCATGACGTTTGGCACATGAGGGTGGCGTTGCACTTTGAACGGTGTGTGTGTGTGTGTGTGTGTGTGTGTGTGTGTGTGTGTGTGTGCGTGCGTGTGTGTGTGTCCAGGAAAACTCTTACAGTCGCCGCCGCCGTCTCCTTACTACCTGTTGTGCATCTGAAAGCAACCAGGTGAGCTACATTCATTCTCCTCATATTTACACGTCCACCATATAAAGTACTTGTAATTCAAGAGCCGCTCTCTCGCCGAGATGCAAGTCTGCACAAGACTGCACTGTTACTCAACCACTGACACGGCTTCCAGTCCGTGGAGTAATGAAAAGTACTCCATTGTTACTCCAACGTTATTATTTCCCACCATAAAGCACTTGCGCTCTCTCTTAGTTTCCTTGGGCTTCATGAGATTTGTAGAGTGATCCTGGGCTGGCCAGATGAGAGAGGGGAGCTGCTATGATGTGGAGGAGTCTGGCTGGCTGAGGTCCTTCTTCTTTCTCTTCTTCTTCGTCTTCTTCCCGCTGCAGGGTTTGCAGACGCAGCACAGGATGCAGGGCGAGGCCAGCAGGATGAGTGGAGACGTCACCAGCAAGATGATGCTGACCCCCACCAGGATACCCACCACCTGAAGGACAACACGGCAACATCCATAAAGCTGCACTAATCAATATTTTATATTAACACTGGTTCAAATGATTATGTGTAATGTGAGAGGGGTCAGTCTTAGAGAGTATCTTCAGCGCATTGCTTTGATTTAAAGGCCTCCAGCTGGTTCGGTTTCAGTCTCACTGCTCTCATCAACCTTGTTTTCAGTGAAAAAGTTCTGATATAAACCTGCCATACACTACCTACCCTGCACCTAACAGTAAAGAGACAAAGTTAGCAGCAGCTAAAGAGCCAAACATTTCCCTCAGGAGTTGGTGGAGACCAAAAGAGGGCTTAAAGGAGAGTGAATATTGGACCGAAAACAAGACTCCAAATCAATGCTCACGAGTCTGCTGGATGTGTAAATAGGCTAACATGTCAGCCACGCAAACTTTATAACATGATTATATGTCTGTGCTGTGCTTACAGCTTGTTTCATATGCCACCAATGTTGTAATATTAAATAATTAGTGCTACATGCAGCATTTTAACAATAAACCATAAAAAAATTTAAGAACTTGACGTAGTCACTTTGACGTCTCCCATTTGTCAACTATCGTTTTCAAGCATCAAGTTTGGCATTTGTTTCTGTCGCCATCTTGTTTTTTTTTTTAACCAGAAGTGACACGAGAGGGTGGAGCAAAGTACAACCAAACCCTGAACAGGACATTAAAAATAAATAACAAAATGTTACAGTTAACTTTCATGAACTAAAAACACTGTGAAAGAGTTCAAGTTGAAAGACGAAATCAAGGAGAGCACCAAACCGGACTACATCGTGGTAGCGACCTGTCAATCACACGGCACTTTACAGACCTGGAGGATGCCGCTTGATTTTAACACCGCTAAATGGTTACAAGATTTATTTTGATACCTTGGTGTTATTACTGTCGACAAATAGGATTGTTGCTACGAAGACTGGCCTCCTCCATCAGCCTCTACACTGCATTTTATAATATTCAGGATTATAAAACCTATGTAATACTGTAATTTACACTGCTTTATGTTATTATGAGGCTTTGTCCAGTACGTGGATCTAAAGCTTCCATCTGAAACCAATGACAGATGGCGGGACTGAAACACTGATGGAAAAATCACAGACAAACAACATACTGTTTATGAAGGGTGCTAGCTAGGATTATGGGTTATATAGTCCTAATCTTTAACCATTCAAGTCAGATTAAGAGTCTGCCTAGACCATTATCTAATTACAAAATATTACTATTGATTTGACTATGAAGATGTTTGTTTACGCTGCCAATACTATGTTGTTCTACATTATAATGGCGAAAGCGCTTGGACACCCCTGTGCACATGTCATCTACGGTTATTTTTTATGATTTGGACTACGCTGCTTAGTTCCAATTACACAGTATGCTTAATATGTGGTCAAGACTGCAGTGTTCCTGGCAGAGGAATGTGTGACAACCAGATTGTAGAATTTGAACTGGTTAGGGAAGGGTGTGAACAACTTTATCATGAGGGATTTTGCAAGGAACAACAGTAGTGTTGTACTTTGACTCTCCAGACACTTAGCAGTACAGACATACTTGATACTAAGCATGTGATAATGGCATCAGGGCAGGGGAAGTGTAAAGAAAGTAGGTTTGGCGGCCAGTCGTTTTGTTAAACGCACAACGTCATTACAGGGCAGGAATGTGAGATTAGCGCTGGGATTAGTTCAGTTTAATGTCTGATAAAGGACCATGTGGGCAGATTTGTGGAAAACAAACCACTAACAACAAGCTAACACAGACTTTATGGGTCTTTAAAGCGAGACACCACACGCAAAAACAACAGTTTTTTTTCATGCACTGGTCAATTTTGAGATGTTGGGCAATTGTAGACATTGTGGTGTACAATTTGACTAACTTTGTATATCTGTGTCTGTAGATTTCTCCTAAATTCACCGAAAACGTGTAATGCAGAGAATAATTGTCTTAATGTAAGTAATGAACTGGAAAAGTTCCATGGTGAATTGGTGGTGGTCTATTCACCTGTAGTGTATTTCAAAATGTATGGAATTTTACAATACATATCTTTGAATCTTTCATTCATTTTATTCCCAAAAATATGGCGAAAATTGATTTTGTATGGCTTTTGACAGTATTTTCTGATTTATGGAGTAATACAACAAGATATCCAAAAACCTTTGACTCTAATTTGTCAACAAAAGGAAAAAATTAATTTTGAACCTGGCTTTATCCAATGTTCAGATTTCTCTTCCGGAAATGTAGGCAAATTAGCACATATTTACTAAGTATGCTCATTTGCATATTTTAACATACAATTTCAGAAAATAATTGTCTTGATGTAAGTAATCAACCGGGGAAGTTTCATGGTGATATCGACAGTATTAGTTATAATTGTTACCCTATTCACTTGTAGTGTCTCCCCTTAAAGGGAAAGTTGAGAGTTTTCAGCTTTTGTTTACATTTTTAAAGTGTGCAAGAAGCTTTACTGTCCTGCGTAAGTACCTGTAATGTCCTCACTGGAGAGTATTCAGTGACTGATTGATTTGACAGCCGCACAGTGCTGCTGGGATGGAGTCCAAAAATCTTTAACTTCCAATCCCTGCTGTGTGATGGCACAGTTTTGCTAAAATCAAACCCATTCGAGTAATAACTGACCACTCACGGATGATTGGCTCTGCAGGATAATCCATTCAGACAATGACAAGCGTCACCACAACCCTGAAATGAATACTGCACGTCTGCTCTGCGGTCTGCTGTGTGAGCTCACCTGCGTTCTGTTCCACATAACCGAGGCCCGGGAGTGTCCCAGCTTGTTTCTGCACGGTCCCTTATCATAATGCCTCAGGAAGATATCCCCCTGCAATTACAAAACACACATGTTAAGACAAGAAATCTACTACCCAGCAGAGGTGGAAGAAGTACATAGATGTTGTACTTAAGTAAAAGTAGCAATAACAGAGTAGAAATACTCTGTTACAAGTAAAAGCCCTGCGTTCAAATGTATAAAAGCATTAGCATTAAAATATACTTAAAGTACCAAAATTCAACATACTCATGATGCAGAATGGTCAATTTTGAGAAGAGCATATATTATATTATTGGATCATAATTACTGACGCCTCAATGTATTCACCGTTGAATGTTGAAGCTGGTAAAGCTCACGACCATTTGAATGACTTAAATAGATTTTTTAAGTTGTTTATCTTCTGGGTTGCTTGTGAATTTCCACCTAAGGATCAATAAAGTTTGATCTTAATCTATAATATCACATCCTAATGTATTTGTTGAATATATTTTGCAGATGCTGATCCGTTGGGAACTTAGGCAGCTTGTGTTAAAAACCGTGCATCACATGTGTGAGTAAGGCAGCTGGGGAGACTCACATCCAGATTCTGCAGACAGTACCAGCAGAAGGTGTGTTTGCAGCTCTTGCACAGCATCTGTGCACAGCCCTGGTTCCTCTCGATGTAGATAGCACACACAGGACACTGCTTGATGGTCATGTCACTGTCGCTGTTGGAGCGGGCCCTGTGAGAGAGACACAGGAGAGACATCAGATGTGCAGTATGAAGCCATGAAGGCCTCAAGAATCAAGAGTGTGAATTATTCCAACAGCAGCAGCAGAGTTAAGGTCTTTTAACTTTAAACTGGGTAAATTAACGTACAATACAAAGCCATAGCTTCCACTCAAGGTTTCAACCTTTGAAGGTTTCAACAACCTGAGGAGTTTACTTTCCATAATTTAAACAAATTGCAAAAGACATCCTTGTCTTTACACATTAATTAATTAATTTTGTTTGGCCACCAGGACGACAAGCTGTGAACACGATTTGGACATATTACCACCTTATGAAGTTGTTCCGACTAACTGCTTAGCAAACAATTTCCTATTTATACATCAGGAAGAACCAGAGCAATGTTAGCATTCATTAAGAATAATGTTTCTGGCCATCTGACGGGATGTAAGACCAATATTTACTCTGCTTTAAGCCCTGATTTGGACTCCACCTGGGTGTAGAGTCTGTTTTCCATTTGGTGCTTGGCAGGTAGTGTGCAGCAAGTTTATAAGATCTTGGAAAACATGATTGAACCAAAACAGAAAAGATGTTGGCCATAAAACCAAAACAATAAGCTGAAAGACCCTAAAACACTTTATAGAGCTTATGGGAACTGCAGAGTCAGGTGATAATACTCTGTGGGTTTGGCACCAATAGCGACTCCTTTCACATTATACATAGTGTTTTCCTCACTCTTTAAAAAAAAAAAAAAAAATTTATTTAAGCAGTGCCCAGTTTTGCCCACACCTTTTTTTTTCTTTGTGATTCAGCTCTGGTGATCATGGAAAAGCAATCAAGTCTGTGAGGGCTTTGCACGGGAGATTAAGAATGGCAATGTCATTTTCCTGTGCCAGCACCAGAAAAATAGCACCTGAAAAATTGTCACACAAATGTTGATGTGCGTGATGAGAAGTAACCATTTTAATATCAGAATAGTTGATTAATAAATGTGAAAAATCCTAGCAACCGGTACCGCTACTGTGTAGACTGGAGAGAAGTTAGCTGACGGTGATTAAGAATAATAAAAAATCCCTTGAATAATTAAATTAAAATATAATTTGATTTGAAACAACAATAAATTAATGTCATTTAATTTAATTGAATATATTTGAAAATAATAATTTTTGGTTGGCTAGTCAGACTCCTTACTGTAGTATATTAAAAGTACTGGCTATTGTCCTGGTACAATAACATTGTAACCTGCAGGCTGAGGCAAATATAAATCATGCTCTCAAGTTCAAACTTTAAGTTGATTTAACTTCATTCTCCTCATGCCTGATCCATCCTCCACAGCACATTGCAGACACCGCTGCTTCACTGCAGTGCATAGGCTCCTTCTGAACAGTGAACTATGTGGCTCGGTGCCCACCTTCCTCCTCCCTTTGGCACAGAGACAATGGAATTCCAATATAAGTCAGTAACTCCCCAATGACATCAGCCAGTCTAGCAGAGCCACAGCATAATGAAGCTGTACAACGGGGACTACACAATACTGAGCTATTAATCCTGAAATACTGTTTATTGTACATTCAGCTCAGGGCCTCTACTGGGAGATGAGGAACTACACATCACTTGTATATCTATTCAATGTAAATATCCTGCCACAATAACTCCCAGGTCTTTTTATATGAAAGGGAGGATGGGATAGTTCTCATAAAATAATCTAAGGACATAGACTATCATTTCATAGACATCCTATATCTTAAAAAAAACAAAAAGAAACGTGTTAAATTATAGTAAGTATAGTATTAGTATAGTATAGTATTTTATAAAAGCCATTAATGCACTCGTGATTTAGTCTGTTTACAGCAGTAACAAGTGTTTCTTTGTAGACTCCTCAGTGGCCTGAACTAACACACTTTCAGCACAGTATCATTGTCAAAGTGCAGCTCAGACTCTGTGGCTGCTGCAGGCAGTGGGCAGCTGACCAAACGGCCGGCTAACTGACCTGCTTTCATGAGCGAGTGAGGGCGACATCATGGGCTGGAGCTCAGGGCAGGTATGGCCCTCGTGCCAGGGCCCTCTGCACCCGGAGCAGAAGACGGTGTGACAGGTCGGGCAGGGCACAGCGGTGGGCTGGCCCTCAGTGCTCGGCTGAACACTGCACACCGCCTGGCATTCAAGCACCGGACACCAGGCTTTACTGGGGTCCAACTTCACTCCTGCAGAAAGAAGAGAGGGGCCGTGATTGTCCATTTCTGCAGCAGACATCAAGAAGCCGTAGATGTTATAAATAAAATCAACACATGTTTTGCTATTCTCGAAACCCAAATCGTACTAGCGATACTTTGTGCGTACTATCAGTAGGCTACAAGCAGTAAAACTACTGATCTGGAACAAACAGAATTAGTGCTCGCCAACAGAACTCTGACATAAAAACAAACATAACACATCTCAGCATCGTGTCACCCCCCCCCCCCCCAACCTGCTAACACGGTTAGTTAGTAGCCTAGTTCCCCATCTACACACAAAATAAAGGCAATATAAATAGCACAATACTTTAAATGAAAAAGAAAACTCAACAGGCAAAGAGCTAAAAGCTAGCGTCAGAATGCTAACAAGCTCACGATGGCAATGTTAACATGCTGATGTTTAGCAGGTAATGTTTACCATGTTCCCCATCTTAGTTTAGCGTGTTAGCATGTTAGCATTTGCAAATGAGTACGAAGCAAACAAGTACAGCTGAGGCTGACGGGAATGTCATTAGGTTTACGTGTGTGATTAACGGTTCTACATGAAAAGTCAGAGGATCAACAAAGTTAGTGTAATTCACCCCAAATTTCATGGCAATCTATCCAATACCTTAAAACGATACTTAAGTCTGGACCAAAGTGATGGGCCGACTCACCAACCGACACTGTCATCTGTGGTTAGCGTGGCTAAAATCTAATACATCCATTCTTCTCGTTTCTAATTGGTTCTCTATGAAGGCAAACAACCTTCTAAGTAGCTTATAGGGAGAGAAGGATACAAATTCAAAAGTGAAATGAAATGCACTTTTTATTTTTTATCTGCCCGCATGTTTCTCAACCGAAACAAAAACTGGAGCTTTTATGATCTGAACCTCTTTACCAGCGTTCATTGTGAATCCGAACCGAAGAGAAACAGCCTGTACTTTGCACTTATTTATACTTCCAATATTATGAGTGCTATGATTTATGATCAGAGTAAACAAAAGCTATAATGGACCTCGCAGCGTATTGTTACTGTGCAACTGGAAAAGACCAATATAGCTACAAGGCAAACTAACCTCATTTTGCAATTTGTAAATGTCAACAGAAACCCATTTCAACTGTTATTCTCTTCCATGCTTCCAGTGCAAAACAGAGATACAATCTGACTTCACAAACATTTCCACAACTAATGGTGCAATCATTACTTCAAATTGAACAGAATAGTAACTTGGACCTCTTGCATCATATTCAGCTGGTAATGTTTGGATTAAGCAAAGGCATTAAGGCCACAGTTTCAGTAACCTCCTGGGTAAAACTGGACCAGAGCAGAATAGGAAAGAGAGCAGGAGGCCCCACATTATCCGTGACATGTTAAGGTCAGCACTCTGTGGAACTGCCTAGTGTAATGACACCAGCTGAAGTGCAACCTGAAATAGACCAATGCCTCTCGCCAGTCGTCAGTATGCTAATGCAACAATACATACCTCTCTCAAACTGCAGACGCTGATACAGCTCCACCTGATCTTCAGGGGCCAAGCTAGCTATCTGCAATCACACAGCACAGAGAGGCGCTTTAGTCATGAATTCACTCAGAGCCACGACTTTGAATGTTGTGTGCATGCAAGTAGCATGCAAGATGCTTGAAAAATCCAGTCTCTAGTGGATAAATGCAAAAATACATGGTGGTCAAGATTTAAATTACGCTAATTTGTATGCTTGCTGAGAAGCTGATACCTCAAAGATCATCCGGGATCAACCGGTCACCAAGCAACTGCGATTCGCTGCATTATTTCTAAGACACCTCAGTAGTAGCGAATAGCCACTGAGAGAAAAAGGGAGTCGATTGCAACATTTTCTAAATAAAAAAAAAGCCGTCAAAGTAACAATTATAATGCCATTCTTACGTTGTAGTAAAAGCTGCAAAATGACATCTGCATATGATCGACAAGAAAGATGTGGCAAAGGTCTGGACATACTGAATATGAATCTAAAACTGCTTGTCGTGCATGTCATTTAGTACTTTTTGTTTGTCTAACATCTGCCTAATTTCACTACTGGATAACAGGGGATAGAAAGTAAAAAATCAAATCAATGTTACTGTAATTCAGAGGGAATTCCAATGTGATCTTTTGTTGTTGTTTTTTACAAAGAAGTTTCCTAATGCGGTTGTATTCAGACAAGAAAAACATTATAAATGAGGAACTGAGGAGCAGAATTCCCTTTTTTCGTGAATCAGCAGTTTGAGCTTCCTCTCCGACGTGTTTACTGTGTGGTAACTATGACAAGTCAGTTCATGGAGTTTCACATTCTGTCTGACTACTTGCATTACCTAATTTTACTCTTCACACTTAAAAGAGTTCCCTCGGAAATGTCATTAAGGCTGGGTACGCCACCTTTTCACAACACTTATTCTACGTTAATCCAGCCCACACAGTTTTATAAACATAAGAACGAAAATCCAACTTCATATTTCTTTAGAAGTTTGCTTGCAGCGTCTTGGAAAATTCAAATATATATTCCAAAAACACATGGTTGCATAAACAGTATTTTTGTTTTTTATGGCCCTCTGAAGACTCTTTGCTTTTTTTGGTTTCACTCATGACCTACATATCATTGGTTTTGCGCAGGGCATACCTCAGAGTCCAGTAGCACTCCAGCCTTTTGGCAGGCCATATCTGGGCAGGTGATGGGTGCCCCCCCACCCTCCATGATGGCCAGCTGAACATACTGCGCCAAACACTGGAGAGGGACAAACAACACAGCAGCATTACTCTGGATATTGAATGGAACAGGGACAATTGTACCATATCGCCCTTGTAAAAAGTTCTATATTTAAAAATATATCCTAATCCTATTATCTTAACTGTCCACCCTCTTTAAAAAAAAAAAATTCACAAATGGCAAATGTAGAAGAAAGCAGAGGTAAAACAAACTGTTGTACAAACTAAATGCCACGTACGCATGAGTTTCCTATTAGCATTCGCATCTCAAAAGTCATACAATATGTTCCCTCAGATATGAAATATGGGAGGGTAGGAGGAACTATGTAAACATTGCGCAAAGGCAGACAGTTATGAGGAAACGAAAATAAAAACATTCATTCAAATAAAAACAAACCTATCGCAGAGGAACGGAATCTGTTTTTAGACTCATTTGTACACGCAAACTTGTGCTTATCATGTACGTAAAGTGTAATCCAAAAACTGTGCTGGAATAAAAAAAAAATTTAAAAAAGCAATAGTCTGTGCTCATGAACCAGACTGGAGGAGATATAAAATTGAATTCAATTGATAAGCAGGGTTTACAGTTTCACTTCTTCTTCCCCCATGGCACAGTGTGTGTGTGTGTGTGTGTGTGTGTGTGTGTGTGTGTGTGTGTGTTTTAGCTGCGAGACAATTTACCTCGGACAGAGATTAACACCTGCCACTATCTCTGTTTCAGGACACAACCCCAACATCTCGATATGCCAGACAGGCACGTATTAGACTCCGACAGTGTAGCAGTAAACCTCTGGGCTACTGCTATAAGTCAGACGGCTCTGTATTCTAGTGCTAGCACTTCTTCTCTCATAAAAGGAATGAAAACGCTCCCAGGATTTTTTGTGAGTGTCAAGAACTTGTTAAAGTGGCAACAGACAACATTAGAACAGTAATCGCAGTCCACGGAGTCGCCTCCCTCTCCTCTCGGCAGTCTCTCCCTCGCTGCAACCAACACAACCACTCAGCTTTGATGCATATGAATGCACGACGACGTGGTCAATGCGCAAATGAGCGCATGATTGCGATGATTGTAACCTTATGAGCTAGTGCTAGCATATTTTTTTTGGGGGGGGGGGGGCACTGCACAGGACGCACTGCTTTTTGTTTTTCACAGCTTTGTGCCGTAATTCGAGACTTAATTTCCAAAGTTGCATAGTGAAAGCGAGGCTTGTAGGGAACCAATCTAAACGCCGATGGTGTCAATCTTCTAGAGCCATTGCATTGTGAAACCAATAGTTACTTCATAATGATAAGTTAAAGCAAGTGTCTATTGCCACTTTAAATAATGTCAACAGCATTACTAAATCACAAAAAAATTCCAAGGACAAGTAGATGCAAGAGAAAGCCAGTCCTGTGTTGAAACCACTTCATTTCGCTAAAGCTATAATATGCCAGATGTGCCAATAAAATGATGTATTTTAAGATGTTAAAGCAGGAAATGGTGCTGCAATAAAAGGAGCATCCCATTCCCCTAATTTAAACGTTGGAGATTTGCCTAAATTGCCCAAAGAAAAGTTTGGTGCTGGATCACTTTTTGTTAAATCTTCACTGCTTACAGAGAGTGACACAAGTATGTATTTCATCTAAATATAGCCTGGAGGGACCCTGCTCTGTTTCAGTAACAAGGGTTCACAGGTGTGATTTCCACATGTCCTGTTGTAGTGTCCTGCACCAGGATATGAGCATTATCTACTGTAAATGTCTGGATTATGTTTTTCTTTCTTACCACTGTGCAGAACAAACAGTCGCAGCTCTGCAGTTCCCTGGTGGCTGCAGACGGCTGCTCGCTGAGGCACAGCTTGCAGAAGGGCCCTGGCTGGGGGTTAGCGCCGGCCTCAGGGGTCCCCGGTGCCGAATCCCCGGCTTCCCGCCTCAGGGTGGGACTCCTGCTGGCCATGGTGGGCGATGCAGACAGGTAAGGGAGGAATCAGGCTGCTTCTAGCCCTTCTGCTGGGGACGGAGAGGAGCTGCAGCCTCCATCTTCCTGAAAGCAGAAACAGAACTAACTTGTCTTAGTTGTTTTAGGTGCTACACTTCCTCTTTGCTGCAACCACTTCCAGGCCTTTCCACAACACTGCACCCTGTTACTGGAACCTGTCATCTCTTCTGGTAACTGCTGTACCAACTGTGATGACTTCACCTCTCCCTGAGGCTTTGCATTGTCATTGTCTTGTTACCCGAGAGATGAATTAGTCACTGTTTAAAGCTGCCTGGTGCTCGAAGCAAAATATAATTATGTGTAATTACTGCAGCAGTATTGATTACTCATCATGTCATATTTAAGGCCAAAGTCCAAGGTATGTGTTTACTGAGTCTGATCGTTTTTAGTTACATGGTAAATACAACTATTTTCTTTAGAACGTAATGTCAACATTGAGCCAAATTACAGGGGGTAGAAAGATTTAAAAAAAAGGGGGCAACTCACTGAAAGAGGGATTAACCAGGGTAGGCTACATTTCGAAACCTTTTTTTTTGGAGTTCAACGTTTTTGATTATCAGTTCCTGCAGAGAGATGACAACATTTAGACAAATGTTCGTAGGCACAAAACTAAAGTAAACTAAACAGGTCAAATGTATGTTTATAATGTGAAAGTAGCCATTTGACAAGACTAAAAGTCTACAGCCATGCTAGCAGCATGCTCAGAATGATGGCGCTAAAATGCTGGTGTTATGTAGATATAATGTTTACCATATTCACCATCTTAGTTTAGCATGACAGTATTTGCTAATTAGCACCAAAGACGACTGAGGCTACATGAAAAGTCAGAAGATCACCAGAGGTAATAGAATTCATATTGAGGGATGAAGGATTGTGTACCACATTTTAAGGCAATCGGTTGTCAACAAATTCACTTAAGCCACAACTGCTGGCGCTGGAGGAAAGATCAGGGGATCACCAAAGTCATTAGGATTTCTCCTCTTGGCAACATGCATGTCTGCACAAAGTCGTGTGCCAATCCATGTAATAGTTGTTGAAATACTTCAGTCTGGACCAAAGTGGTAAACCAACCGTCCAACAGACAGCAAAAGCAAAATTACACAAAATCCTTTCAATTACAGAATCAGGCATAAATGTAATCTGTTATTTTCTCCTACGGGTATCAAACACAATGCACTAGTTGCATATTTTGGGACAGCAGGACAGAGGTTGCTGGATATTAAAGGCCTTATCTGGTGTTTAAGGCAAACAAAGTCACCAAAAATCAGTCCCTTTGGTTCTGTCCAATCCCAAAAAGCATGAGAAATAATAAACCCATAATCTGGGATTTGCGATTAATCCTGTAGATAACAGTGGTTGGTCACAGAACGGGGTCACACAGGAAACGGTGGCATTAAAAACACACTCTGCAGCCTGTTGAAATCACACACTAGTTATTGCACACACAATGTGCTCTATTTCAGCAGGCTGTTAAAGTTGGCAGGAAACTTTTGGGCGGCTCAATCAATACAGCCACCACCAGCGTCCAAATTTTTTCAGTGAGTGCTCTTTTATTATGTGCTACCGATCAGCGGCGGCATACATACAGATGACTGATAGTGGAGCTTGTGTAGCAGTGCACGTTGGTATTTCTGCACAGTCATGGTGTATCCTCCTGCACTGCTTTTAGACAGGCGAGCCGAGCCGTCATCCCACAATACTGTCAGCCTGTCCTGTCCTGCCTGAGCATACGCAGCTGCATGGGAAAATGATAGGTCTCTTGTCAGCTAACTTTGCTCCATGGAAACTCCAATAGTGAAAAGCCTTTCATTCCTGGACTACTTTAAAGTTTAGAGGAATTTGAGATTACCTGGGTAGCCATCTGTCAATAGATGATGATTTTTATCTCAGTACAACAGTCAGAACAGTGTCGTTCCACCTCTAATGTGATAGATATGACACAGTTTGATTGACTGTGAAATGTTGAGTTCATCAATACCTCATGGCCGTTTGATTCCAATGAAGCACAGTGAACAGATTTAAGTTTGCATGAATGAGTTGGAGGATTAGATCCTAGTCTGAATGCCGTGTCAGAAGCATTTCCACCCTGAATGTTTGCATATGGGACTAAATATATTAAATGTCAGTTCACAATGCTGACAACCTGAAGCTTTGATACAAAATGCATCGGTAGTATTGGCCTTCAAAAAACCCATCCCGACTGCAGCCGCTGCCTCTGAGCAAGCAGTTAAAGCTGAGAATAAGTTAGAGCTATTTATTTATCAAAACGCCCTTGTGTGTTCTAAGAGTTCCTTTTAGGCGTGGAGCGAGCTATTCAAGTGATTAGCAGTCCTCGCGGATCAAGGTCTCGATGGCATTCCAGCCACGGGGATCAAAGCATCATTGTTGACCAGAGAGGCAGAAACGGAAAAACCAGATCTGCCCGGTGAAAAGCTACTGCTGCTTTTTACACAGGCTGCCACTGTGTTGGGAAGGAGGCAGCTGGGGGCTTGGGGAGTGTGTAGCAGAATGTATATGGCATCATTTATACAGCTGCTGCTCTGGATTTCTGGCCAAGTAACCTGTGTGTTTTTGAGACACAGCCTTAAACAGGAGCACATAAAGTTCAAACAGCAACATGAAGAAAAGGAAGGGGTGGGAAAATGCAAACCTTCCTTTACTGTACATCAGTTTAAGCAGAATCAGCGTGGTGGATATTAAATTAGATTGCAGTGATTTAAAGGTCTATTCCTAAAGCAATATTCCTTGCTGTGATATATGCATATTTTTACCCTGAGGTTTATTGATTATAACAAAGTAACAGTGTAATGTCTCATATGTTACAGTGAACTCAAACAGATCACACAGGAAATCTGACACATCTGCATCCCTGTCAAGGTTGCATTCTTGCATTTGGTCAAAATTCTGAAGCATTCACGGGTGTTATATTTCATAAACGTTTTGGTAATAGATGGTGTGTGTGTGTGATGCAGACAGAAGCCAGATGAGCAGATTAGAGAGGGGGGACCTACCTTGCCCGTGGACCACTGGGTGTAGGAGCTGCCTGAGTCCAGATCCACAGCCGCAGTGCTCTTACTGTGGCACAGGCACATGTGTTGATACAGTCTGCTGTTAGAATTACCTCCGCTGTCACCGCCTAATTCCACCGTCGCCCCGTTACCACCTCTCTCACACACGCGCCGGGCTTAAAGAAAAACTCAAAACATGTTTAAACGTCCTGCTTGCGACTGTCAAGCGTGTGTGTGTGTGTATGTGTGTGTGTGGGTGGGTGAGTGTGTGCTTTGCTACTGCGTTTTGTTTCCATCCAGGAAGCTGTGCCTGCTCTCTGCTGAGCTCAACTCTTGACTGCTCCTGCTGGTTATTTCACTGTATTCATGCTGCTTTCAGGTGCACTCGGAAAAAAATGGAAGTAACACCATAAACTGACCAGGAACGAGTGGTATATATACAAGAACCAGTGGTGGAGGTAATCAGATGTTTTACTTCCGTAAAATGACTAATACACTTTAAAAAAAACTCTCTTACAGTAAAAGTCCTGCACTGAAAATGTTAAGTAGACAAATGTTCTGTGCTTTTATTTTAATACTTTAAGTCCTGACTAGGAAAAGTATTAAAAGTAAAAGTACTCAATGCAGAAGAGAGTCCCTTGTGTCTGTAATACTATAACAGTATGTTATATCATTATTATTACTTATGCATTAATGTAAAAGCAGCATATTACTGCCGTAGTTGGTTGAGGTGGAGCTCATTTTGAACAATTGTGTATCGGACTGCAACTAATGATTATTTTCATTATAATTACAGAATTATTAAGCAGCAAATCCTCACATTTTGGAATCTGCAACCATGAAATGTTTTTGCATTTTTGCGGGAAAAATTTATTAGATCATCAAAATAATTGACAATTAATTGTCTGTCAACCTGTCAATAATTTTTAAACCAGCTAGAGTATCTCCCCAAAGATGCACTACTCCTATTTATGGCCCATATCATATACCACTCATATCCATCATGAGGAAAAACCCTTTCCTGTCTACCCGTTCAGGAATATGATTTGCTCATCCATACATGTGGCAATGCCCCATTGGCTGATATGTATGGGTATGTAAAAATCAATCTTCCTTTATATTATGTAATACTTATTGAAATGTGCTTTTGGTGTACTGTATGATGGCCCTGCTGAATGCAAAAAGACAAAATGTGCTGGTCTAAAAATATTTTTTGTTGTACTCCAACTGTTGCTGGCGTTTTTACCCTTTAAGACAATCTTCTCCATGCAACTATAGGTGAAGTTGAGTCATGAACTCTTGCTATGATTATAATTGGCATACCCAGCATTGATGGAACAGAAGGATTTGCTTTTTGATTAGAAAGAGACTTGACTAGGTTTTCATCCAAAAGATTTTAAAACAGCTTTGTCTGGAACTAATTACTTTACATTTAAAGAAGATAGTTAAGTCCTGTTTTTCTCACCAAATACCAACAGTTTCCTAATTTTGACATTATCCTATTCCCTCAAAAGTATGGTATTTTAAAGGTTTCATTTTCATTTTAAAGTCGGCTATGTAGACATCTGCAGTTTGTCAATTCCCCCTCTTCATTCCGATGCTTCAGTTCGAAACAGTTCCGCACCATTTTAAGTCCAAGAGTGAACAACATGCACTATTCACCTAAGTTTGCTTAAATACATCTGTTTTATACATCCTAACATAGTGTGTCATATTTTAACGTCGCTAAACTTGGAATTAAGAGTATACGAGCTGCAGTGAAGGCACCAGCACAGAGCTCGGGGAGAAACAGCAGCGAGAAGAAAAGAAAAAAAACAAATGTGTCCAAACTTCAAATCTTTGTTTGAAGTAATAGCTATATGACACAATTTAATATTGCAAAGTGTTGCGTTATTATTGTGCCAGTCACTGATACATATATACTGACTGCAGTCACAAAAAATCCATCTCGTACATACTTTATAAAGCATTTCCTACATGCAGGTCCATCATACAAAGTGTCGTGCATTAATATCATTGGGCCACTCACATTGTTCTGCCCACGCACGCTGTCACTACTTACTCTAAGTACTGAAGACGGAATCCCCAAGTTAAAGTGCGCATGCCCGGGGGATTTTCAGAAAAAGTCTGTATGTAGGTCTGTAGGTCTATATCATTGTGGATGATAACATACTGTATCTACCACCGATGATGGACGACTCTGACCGTTTTAAGAACAGCAATTTAACAAAATTGAAAGAAAATACACCTTTGAATCAGGTGAGATCTTTTAAAAATATTTCCCCAACTGACACCTGTTTAAAGTAATTGTTACCCTCATGTTGCTGTTATATATAGGTGTAGTAGCCTGTACCGGTATTTATGGTGGTAAAGAGGTTTCACTAGTTTTTTTTATCCGTAAATATCACAATGTATTAGTTTGCTATATTTATAATACTTCCTCCAACGTGATGCGGCTCGCGGAAGGTCGGGGCTTTTCTATTTGCTCGCTCGAGTTTCAATTTTTCGAAGTGAATCAAAGTAACAAAAGACGTCAGGTACAACTAGAGTTTGTAACGTATTATATTACTGCTGCACAGTGACCATGGAGGCCGTTTACAATAGGATATGTGATTTGGTTATAGCTCTTGATTATGCACGAGCGAGATAGAGTGAGCGCGCGATAAGGACAGAAGTGGTGACACAGAAAAAGCCTTTGATCTTGACTGAGTGTTGTCGCCAGTAAACTTGTTGTTGCTGTGGCTGCTTTGGCACACAGTTTGTTGGAGGTTTGCTGTCTGTAAAAAAAAAAAAAAAACGGTGTAAAATGTTAACTTTTGGATATAAAAGACCCTGGCCATTCAGATAATGTATTTAGTATGACGTCATTATATAGACTTACTTGTTTGTTTGTGTTCAGCTCTCCAGCGTACCTGAATAAACCTACTTGTCATCTTGCTGATATATTAATGAATTATACTTTTCCCCAGATGTATAAGAATAATACTAAAACTAATTTGCTTTGGAATAACAACGTACACACTACCATTTCCTTGTTGTAAGTTGCAGTGACAAAAAAAAATTCCCAGCCTCAGAAAGTGTATGTGACCTAAAAAAACAGATCTGTGCACCAGGTGGTCTGAGCTGGGTTTTTTTATTCAAAAAGCTCACTCACACCGTCTTCTTCTTGCTGAAATGAGATGTTATTAAATAGTGAGATTGTAAAGCTTAGGGTATTTCTGTCTACTTCTCTCCTTCAGGTGATGACTTGTAAAGCCTCCACCATGGAGAGAGTCCTCCAGCTTGTGCAGAGGGTGGCCCAGAAGAGCTGCAGAAGAGCCTGCCAGCTGTTCTGCTGCCACTTAGACACTCTGCTGTTTGAAAAGGTCACAGGCTGCCCAGGTAAAATGAATTTCTATAATATTAATGTAATATATTGACAACCATAAATATTGTTTACATTATTTCGAATGCTACTCTCATGTCATGGTCCAGACTTTAGACCTCTATAGAGTCTGCCTTTTTTTTTAAAAAACGTGATGCACTCTTACTTTATCTGTACTCATATTATCATATTGCAGCATGTGTGCTGAAAGACAATTTGTCATTTGTAAAAATTTTACTCGCTCACTGTCTTTAAAGCTGAATACCATCAACCTACAGAGGATAAAAATACACAATGTAACTTCTACTTTTCATGTTTGCTTTCTGTTTTTACAATAAAATGTTCAGGGTCTTTATTTATTCCTCAAATCTCTTTGTTTAATCCTCAATTGGTCTTATTTGTCTTACAATTTAAGGAAGATTTATTATTTTATTTTTCTTATTTTTCACACTAGCCTATTAGCACAACCTTAGGAGCATGCCATATTGATCATAAACACTTTCTTTGCTGAGGTTTTATTATAAGCTGTCAGTAAAACAAACTTTTTCCATATATTCAATAACTATTAGAAACTTTATGATAGTGACGCATTTCTGCTGTTACATCACTGTGGAAAACAACTTCCTTATTCATATTCTCTTCCCTTTTCCCCTTTCTCCATTCATAAACAGCGGCACACCAGAATCCGGCATCTACTATTTTGATTTTGAACATAAGCAACTCCACCTTGATCGACTGCGCCATTGGGAACGGCACCTACCCATCTGCGATGGCTGAAAGTCGGCCTCTAATGCAGGAATCCGGTCTCCAAATGCATGGTGGGTAACAGCAGAACCTATTTTGTTGCAATTTCCAGGAATTTAAAACACTTTGAGCTGCAATTTATACCATGCTATGTTGTTGTATTTGTGTAGGACTTGTACTAGACATATCACAGCACTCAAACTGTACTGTGAACGTGAAAACATCTCATTTGTTCATGTGCTACAGATCAGGCGAGGTGCAGCTGCAGCCGTGGCCCGCAGGAGGCATCACAGACTTCTCCTCGTCCTCCTCCCTGTACTCCCCTTCCATCAGCTGTGCCTCCGAGCATCAACATCCAAAGCTCCCATCTCAACTGCGTCATCATCGGAGACAACAACTACATGCACGCCGAGCAGAGCAACTCGCCTGAAACAGAGCCACAAGTGTGAAGCTTTGACCACACAGAGCAGACACACACACACAGACACAGACACACACACACACACACACACACACACACACACACTACACACTCGCAACACCGTCCTCTTTGGTAGAATCACAGCTTCAACTCAGTATGACTCCAAACTCAGACTTGTTATGGGCTTGGCCACCATTGGCTTTTCTACTCCTTAGTATTGTTTTTTTAAGAACCGCATTTAACAATTATTTTGATTAGCGATAAATCTGTAGATTATTTTCTAGAATCTAGAAAATCGATTCATTATTTGGTCTATAAAATGTCAATCAAAATTTCCCAGAGCCCAAATAAACTCAAACTGCTTGGTTTGTGCGAACAACCGTCCAATACCCAAGTTTATTTAGTCTAATATCATATAAAATAATCATATATAGTATAATAAACAGCAAATATTAACATTTAAGCACAGAATATTTAGCATTTTTCAAGTTGTAAGAGTTTAAGCACTAACAAACGTCCGCTCCCCCGAACCTTGTCATAAAATAATTGTCTTGAGTAAAGAGGTTTCCTGTTTTGCAATGCCGGGTCTTCTTCTCCTTCTGTCAGATGTGAGGACATAAAGTTGGTAGCAGTAGGAAACTTTACCGCATTCATTTCATACATGGAGGTGATGTTTTGATTATTCATCTCTCTATGACCATCTGATCCTTCTGTAATTGATGTCCTGGTGTCTGACATGCTGACGAAGGACTCAAGGATTCATTGTATCTGCTCACAAATTGTATATTGTTTAATTTCACTAAAATCCTTATCATGTCATGATAAAGTCGTTGACTGATGTTTAAATGTATGGCCTATGGTCATTAACAGTAGGCTACTTATTAGTTTTCATTGCTGGAAGTCATTGTGATTTCTCGCATTCATACTGTACATAAAATATGGAATAAGAGGACTTTGAATCAAGGTGCTTTTATTGTATCTGCTGACATGTTTATATATGATATGATGCTCATATGTTTATATATGATAGGATTCGGATATTCTCCGAGTTACGAGTTATAAGATAAGTTAAGTTTTATATTTTCTTGTTGAATTTTGTCACATACAGTATGTTTAAAACATGTTTTTACCATTTAAATAAAGTGCCAAGAAGATACGGAGATTGTTTTGGAATTCTATGCAATATTTCAATGTCTCAAAGTGGTGTTGGAGAAAACTCATTTCTTCTTCTTCTTCTTTCCTTCCTTCTTCTTCTTGCCTTTCTTGTCTTCCTCTGCTTTTTTAAAACTACCGAGGCCGCGGCGGACCATGCAGCCTCTCCACCACGCCTGCACCTGCAGGGGCAAAGTCGAAGCCCAGGGTCAGAATTAAGGATCAGGGGCCAAATTACAGAAACTTCTTTTGTTTTCTGAAGTTAAGGGAGAGTCTAAGATAGGATTTTCCCCCAATTTGATATTACAGAAGCAAATCTTAACTTTCGGAATCCTTTTTTTATCTCAGGTTAGGAAATCCTAAATGATCTGGGCATTAAGAAGTTTCTGTATTACCACAGAACACTAAATAACCAGAGTGCTTGATCTGATAGGTCACGATGGTAAGGCATGGATCTGAGATCTGATTGGTGGTTGTTACCTTGGTAGCAGCTCTGGCCTCCTCCTGCTGTTGACGCAGCCTCTCCTGCTCCTCCCTGTCCTCCACCACCACCTGCTCCATCTCCCTGAACTGAACACAATTCAGCATCTCATTAAAGTTCATCTGATGGTGACAGTGCATCCTGTTCACCATCGGCAGCTGTTTTGCTGTGTCATGTTCAGGTGCTGCTCACCTTCCTCTTCATCTCCATCAGTCTGTCCAAGTTCACTGTTCTTTTGCAGCGCACATTGTTGAGCTGCTGCTCCTTCACCTGCAGCATCTGCTTTGTGCACTGCTGCCACTGCTGCAGCTGCTGCTGCAACTCCTGAAACGACAATAGCAACAGTTTTTAGTGATAGTACTGAAAACAAAAAGAGTATCAGAGTATCTTACCTTTAGTGCTTTTTATCAGTCTAGATTGTTTTGGTGTGAGTTGCCGAGTGTTGGAGATATCGTGCGTAGAGATTTCATGTGGGAACTATTTTCTACCGAACTACACCTGACAACTGTATCACCTCGCAGAAGTAAGTGTTCATCTACTCATAGACGAGAGGCTCGTGACAGTGCGAAATGTAAACATTAATGTGTCTGTTGTAATGTCATCTGAGTTTAACTTTAGCTAGCTAAGTAGATGTATAATAATGCTGTACCAACCTCATGTCGATTTTGCAGGAATTTCTCTGCCTCCTCGTGAACTCTCCCCTCGTCTTTCAGCTGTCTCTGCAGCAGCTGAGAGAAGAGACATACAGAAGACATGATTTTGACAACATTTTAAAGAAATACTTCACCCACAAAATGATCATTTGTTTGTCAATTACTCACTCCCTGATACAGTGAATTCTTGAAGAAAACTTTGTTTTTCATGCATGCCTCCACGGTGAACGAAGAATAAAAACGGAGAAAAGTCTTGATGTATTAAAGTGAATAGGGGCCGCGTTTAACACCAGCAAAACTATATCAAAACATCAGTTTACAAACTCTCACACAACTCGTTCAGTATAATCCAAGTCTCATTTATCCAGTCCTATGGTCACTACTTCCCAAACACATTAATTTTTACGAAAAACGTAATATTTAAAACACTTCAGACTGAAACGGACGAGCAGCGTCCACACAGGTTTACGTGGACGTGTTTTCACCTTCTTTCTCCTTTTTTTGGTATTTTTCATTCAGCAAAAAACAATGTTTTCTTCAAGAATTGAAAGGTTACACTAGGGAGTAATTGATATACAGATGGTCATTTTGAGAGTGAAGTTATTCCTATAACTCTGGAGTCTTAGTGTAGATTTGCCTCAGAAAAATGGAAGAACACTGCTCATTTTAGATCACACTGAGAAAGGGAAGTGACCTCTGGTTTAGGACGAGAGGAAAGAAAGAGCACAGCGAAGGTCATGTCTGCACCCTGATGGAGAATCAGTTAAAAAACATCTCCTTCAGGGGGCTTGGTAAGTAGGTGGGACTCACCAGGACAGGACTGGAATGGATGGACTGTTAGACCCACCTCCAGCTTGTCCTCCAGCAGCTTCTCAGCCTGGCGGCTCTCCCTTTGTCTCTGCTGGAGCTGCAGCTCAATGTTTTTCTCCTCAAGCTTCTTCTTGTGGGCCATCTTTGATGCCAGCTCGTGTTGCTGATGCCCCAGGGTTTGGGCCAGCTGGGACATGTCCTGAGGGGAAGTATTGGACACCTCTGATTATTCACCGACTTCAAGAATAACATGTTTGAGTTTGTTCTCAAATGAACAGATTCTCACCCACCGAGCCATTCATGGAGACAGTTCTGATTTTTGGATCTGCTCTTACTTTCTCACCTTCAGTTTCTCACTTTTCTGTCGGAACTCCTCTTTCTGTCTCTGTAGAGCTTGTTTTCTTTGCGCCACCTCTCTCTGTGCGTCTCTGGGTGAAGAGACACTCACATTAATGATACAACACAGACTTCCTCCTTTATTTTTTCTTTCTCGCCATCTTCCATCCAATTCTTTCCTAAAATTCCTTTGCTCTCAAAAAGCACGCTACATCAGGTCAACAAAGTTACATTTTTCTTGATATTCTTATAATGATTAAGATTAGTATTATTAGTATTAGTATTTCTTCATAATGCACTGATGAACCTTATCATGTCCTCAGCCTTCTTCTTCTGCTTCTCTTCCTCCACCATCTGCAGCAGAGAACTGAAACTCTGCTTCTCCTCCAGCTCCACATGCAGCCTGGAAACCTGCTGCAAAATGCACTGACTGCAGAGAGAGACAAAGAAACAATATGTATCTAACATATTGCAATTGCACTGTAAATTAAGAATCATCTGGGTTTTTTTCCCAATAAAACAAATCTGTTTAAACGCAACAAAATTTTTCCAAAATGTTTGTTTGTGCTACTTACCAGTCTCTCCTCAACTTCGACAGCCTGGCTTTCTCCTAAACACACACACACACACACACACACACACACACACACACACACACATACACACACAGTTGCAGTAATACATTATTTTAGTCAATACATATGTCCAGTAAGATCATGAAACGGAGAATAACCAAGCATAAAAAGATTTCATGTTCCTTTGGGCTGTGCATGTACATGCAGCCTACAGGTGATAAACACAGTGAAGTCACCTGCAGCCTACAGGTGATAAACTCAGTGAAGTCACCTGTGCCGCTGCATCGCCTCGCTCCTTGCCGACCAGCACCGTCAGGCTGTGTCCCAGTATGTCCAACTGGTCTGAACAGTCCTCCAGTACAGCTGCCAGTCTCAGACTCTGAATCCAGGATAAAGACATCCTGTGGAGACTAAAGAGACAGATAGTTTGTTACAAAATGCCCAATGATGGAAAGTACGTGCATTCACTTAAGTACTGTACTTAAGTACACATTTGAGATACCTGTGCCTTACTTGAGTATTTCCATGTTCTGCTACTTTATATTTGAACTCCACTACATTTTGGAAGCAAATATTGTACTTTTTACTTCACTATATTTATGTATTGCTTTAGTTACTAGTTACTTTGCAGACTATGATTATTAATACAAAATACAAATAAACTACGAAGTAGCTGTACCAGCTGTGATGAACACATTAATCATTTAAATCCAGTAATATAATAACGTTATATATGATTCTGAAATGGGAAAGGATGCATAAAGAGTACTTTTACTTTGCGTGCTGCGTATTTTGATGCTATGCTTTTTCTACATTTTATACTGTAAGAGTTTGAATGCAGGCCCTTTAACCGAGTATTTCTACACTGTGGAGTAGTTAGGTTACTACTGTTACTCACAGTAAGTAGAAGATCTGAATACTTCTTCTACCACTGACCAATGAGTGTCTTTGAACTGTGTATCTTGTGTACTGTGAACGATAAGCAAGGCCAAATCAAACTAAGAGATGTTTACACTGGTGTAATGCTAACAGTCCCCTGTAGCATGATGCTAGCTAACTGTCCGTTTCATGGGACGAGCTGCAACAGTCACTTACTTCAGGTCCCTTCGTCGCTCTCACTCTGGGTGTATAATACTTTATCCCTGAAAACAAACAACGTTATTTCATCAAACGAACACGTTTGACAGTGTACATGTCACTATGGTAACGTACTTTTTTTTGTGCAACTTTATTGAGAGTAAGAACGTGACAATAACAGCTGCATCCTGTTCTGTCTTTACACCGTCAGGTCTTCACTTCTGCTGTCATCTACAACTACTCCGCCAGAATTATACATAGGGGTTCCACTTCCTTTTTTTTATACATAAAAACGAATAATACATTTGTACGGGGACATGCTAACATGCTCCAAATGACAATGGTATTTGTTAGTTCTGCAAGTATTCGGTCAAGTTTATGTACACATTGAAGGTTTGACCTGACGAGTGCACTACGGTAGTTCAAGTTATTACAATTCATACTGAGGGGGACCATGAGTGTCTTTGTGAGATTTCATGACAATCCATCCCATAGTTGAAGACATTTTACTCAACACAAGAAATGTCAACCTCACGGTGGTGCTAGAGGAAAAGTCAAGTGATCACCAAAATCATAGGATTCACCCTCCTCTCTGTACAACATGTAATGGACATCCATCCAGTAGTTGTTGAGATATTTCCGTCTGGATCAAAGTGGTGGACTGAGCAACAGACCGACACTGCCATACAGAAATCCCTTAAAATCCATAAATAAAGCAAAGATAACTCGCTGGACTCATTTTCAGATAGCATATTTCTTTGGACATACAATAATATGATTAACAGCATCTGTTAAATATCATTTTGAATTGTAATGATGAAATCTCAGGTTTTTGGAACCTAAATATTGGTTCTGTATTCAGCCAAGGCTTGAATCTCTCTGGAGTCATACAGTAGCTTCTCACATTGGACTGACCAGAAAACTACTAAATGCCCTAACATTTGAATTTGCAGCCGAGCACGCACACACCTGGTGCCCTTCCTAAAGCTGCAGGAACACATTACCGGATGTTTCAAAGCATAATTTGTAATCACCCGTCTTGACAATGGGCTGGTTGTTCTTGTGCAGCAATAACTCTGTCCGATCATCCCTCCAACGTGACAGGAGAAGGTAAAGTAATAAACACCTGCAATGAGAGCAGTAAAAATACAGAAAATCATCGATGACCTTTGACCCCTTCCCAGTGCATGATGTTAATGTTTTTGGTCTGGTGTATGTAGACAGGTGATGTGTCGGGGTTATGTCTTCAAATTTTTTTTTTAAATAAGTAACTCTAATCAGCTCAGCATCTTACATTTGAAAAACAACAATTACATTATAGTTACATTGTCAAGGATTACGTGAATATATTTTTGATAACATATTGCATAAAAAAAAAAATGTCATGATAAGTAAAATACTCCCCTCATGTTGCCAATGGAGTATTTATTCATTTTTATTCACATTGAAACTACGATGAACATTTTGAGTAAGTGCTCCATGTGGCCTTTGATTAAAAAACAGTTGCAACAAAAATGTACACAAAAGAAACAATGTCCCACATGTTGTAGAATACACACAGTACACCTGTAGTTTGTACCAGTCCTGTCTTTTGTAACGCTCATTTGATTTGACCAACTGTAAATACTGAATATGCATAACGTGTTTTATTTGCATTGAAAATGTTTCGAGGGACTCCACAGTAGCCTAGCTGGTAGATGTACCCCATGTACCTTATCGCAGCGGCCCTGATTTGAAGCCAACCTGTGTTCGTCCCCTCTCTCTTTTCTTCCTTTCCTGTCCATCTAGATGTACTATGCGATAAAGACGAAAAAGCAAAAAAACTAAAAATCGTAGAGAAAATGTTTTAAGATGTTTAAAAAGAAAAACGGCCCATAGGCTGCTTTTTATGTTTTCTTTGTCAAGGCTGAGAGTGTCAACTAGATACTGCTGCCAGACCTCTATGGCCCCCCCAGCTCATTGACAACCAGCCCGCTTCACCATCAGATTATTTTTGGACCCGTCATCACTGAAGGGGTTTCTGTTACCGGGTAGATTACACTCCTGGGTCTCAGGTTGTGACATTCTGGATCCAGCCCCACCATCATCATCCTGAGAACTAATGATTAATCTGCTGATCATTTTCTCAATTAATCGATTTGAGAGGCTGAAAACAGTATTTTCTGCCATCTATGCATGAAAAATGACTTTGATAATTCATCGATTATCAAAATAGTCACTGATTATTATTCCGTCCATCAACTAATCGATCAGTCGCCTAATCGTTGCAGCTCTAATCCTGACCTGCCAGGAGGGCCATCAGGAGTTATCCCAAGAGAAAGACAAAACATCTTTTTGCATAGTGGTGCGTTTAAAAAGGAGATACTGTGATCAGGTATTGCATTACAGTTTATTGTTGTCGTCATCATTTGTTGCACTCTCTGCAGAGAGTTACAGCTTAAAGGTAATACAGACTGAGGGTACAAGCTACACCGTAGTACATGCATGAGGCAGTCAGACTGTGGTTTCTTCCGTGGACGTCCCGCTCCTCCCCCGAACACACCGACTGTGCTGGGATAGTTTCCCTCTCAGAGAAACACATCTACAACAGTCTCACAGTCAGCATATCATCGAAGCAACACACACCTGGTCTACAGACAAACCATTAGAAACAAAGTATGTACAGTTACAGTAGATGACTGTTCAACATGTGAGTGTGATCATAAAAGGCAATTGTTAAGGCAGAAATATCTTAAGGAGGAAGATGAGGAATGTGATGAAGAAGAAAAAATATACATCCAGGCCAATACTGAGACTCTGAATGATGGAGGGAAATCATAAAGGCATCATATTAAGACTGACAGTATGTGTTGCACAGCAGGACAGTATGTTGTTGCTGCCTGTACAGTGAACTGTACAAAATGTTAATTATGACTCATCCTTACACAATGAAAGTAGGGATCTTAATGTAAAGAAAAGTTAACGTGTGAATACATACTATATATTTATCAACGCAAAGTTACGTGTAAAAAATGCAAACATATGCAGATATTTCATGTAAATTAAAACAATCTGACACACGGTACTGCATGTAAAAATGTTTCTATACCTGCTTCCCTCTGAGTGATTTAAGCAAGTTGCAAATAAACATACACACATGAATATGTGATTAAGGAATGTGCTTTAAAGGCCTTAAAAAAATTTTTTTTGGATTTGCTTACCGTACTATCAGCGATTGGGTCCAACATGTCAAAGTGCGAATAGTTTGGGTTATTTTACATGAGAGATTTCTGTATTTTTTTGTTTCACTCACTTGTGTGAAGTAGGCGGGGCTCAGTTTGAAACAGATCATGTCGGGTACTTACTTGCACCAATCAGGATTTAGCAGTGTGGAATTGGAAGGTGTGGGGGGGGGGGGGGCACTTCACAGATTTGACACATAAAGAAAGAGTTTACTTGTTATGAGGACGACTGAGCCGGTGAAAACAGCTGGAGTGTCTTGTGTTGCTCTGGAAGGAGCTGCCCAACTGGGGCTGTGGAGTTAGAAAGATGTGGGTATCTACCAGGACGTAACGTTTTAACGTAAGTGGAGTTGCATCATGGGAAATATTTTTTAAGCTTGACCCATATATGGACGAATGGAGATAGAGACACACACACACACACACACACACAGAAGAGACACACTATGTCAGCCTCTGCAGCTTCAATTTTCACCGTTCTTTTCATAAGAAGTCCCCTCACCTTATGGAAGTGCAATACTAAAGTAAAATATGATCAAATCTGATCCACACAGTGATTAAACTCTGTTAAACTGTTAATAAAAAATGTAACAATGCTTCTTGAATATTGAATTTGAGATCTCAAGATTTGAAACCACATTTTCAGGGACTCATCAGGGAAAATTACTCTTCTTTGGGTGACTGATAGATTAGAAAGATGTGAGTATTTGGCATTAAATCAGCATGAAAACCGATTGTGTTTTTTAAATGTGAGGCAAAAAACGGAAGCGAGGAAAGACACAAGAGAAACTGAAGCATGCCTTCAAGTATGCTTAGTAAAGGGGAACATGTGAGGAAGGCTCATTGAGCATCATCAGCAAAAGAAAACTCCAAGTTAAAAACAAAGGGTGACTTCATCGAACAATCAGTTACTGTATATGCACATGTGTAAAAAAAATAAAATAATAAAATAAAAATACTCAGTTAAAACCCATACAAAATGTACAGTTTGATTTTCCATGGTGTCAATCTCAGTTACAATAAGATCTCTCCGCAGGGCTTGTGTCGTCTGCAGTGCCCGAGGAAGTCAAACACCCATCAGTCCTTCTTCTGTCTTGTGCTTAAAGATTTGAATGTGAGTTGGCATAAGTTTGCCATCGGAGGCAACTTTGACGTGTGTCATCAACAGTTCTTGTCACTTTACTCGAAGGTGCGTGACCAAAGATTAAAGGATCATCTATGATATGTTAACAAAAAAAAATAACTGTATGCTGTACACGACGATCAGGGCACAGCGACAAACACCACACATTCCACCACCGAGGTTCATATCGGACTGAAGTATACATGTACAGTGAGATCATATCCAGTGTTGAGTCTTTATACTTGTGCCATAGGAGTTGGAAGCAGCCAGAGAGAGAGAGAGAGAAGAAGAGTTTTAGATCTCCTTGATTGTCCGTTCAGACGGCCGGTACTCCTCCCTTCCTTTAGGGGAGGACAGGTAGAAGGACTGGGTCTTGCGTTTTAGGCGAGCTCTCTTGGTGGCCAGTGACAGGCTGTGCTTGCTGGAGGCGATAATGTCAGTGATGAACTTCTTGCAGTCCACACACACCTCCATGGTGGCCCAGTCCTCCGTCAGCTCAGAGGGGAGCTCCAGTTCCTCATGAGACTTTAAAGAGCCGTGCTTGGAAAACCTACATGGGACAGAAGGACAGCTTGGCATGAAATATTGTTTTTGGTTGATTTTTCTTTTGTTTGGTTTACTTTGACTAATAGTTGAAACTGTCCAGGGTTTGTGTTCATGGGCAACCCAATCTGTGTGTGGTCATGAACACTCACAAAAAAACACATTTTCTCATTAATGTATAGTGGTCATGTGAATTGTTTTAATTACTTTTTTATTTGGGCCTCCCCGTTACTGCTTTTTTAAAAATGGGTTTTTAGGTTAGGTTAGGCTATGTTTCCGGCTTGGTTTGTCCGTCTGTCAGCAGGATTACAGAAAAAAACTACTGGCCCGATTTGAGTGAAACGTGATGGAAGGGTGAAGCATGGGCTAGGAAAAAACCCAATCAATTTTGGAGCAGATCCGAATTATGGAGCGGATATACAAATTAGGTTTCACTTTTCCTAACATTGCGATAGATAGGGCTTTTGTGCTGCATTCATGTGGTGTCCGAATACCTCAGAAACAGATATCAACTTGTTGTTTAAACGCTCTGAGCAATAAAAATACAACACATCTTCTTTGTAGCCTCCACAATCAGATTTGAAGCTCATGACACACAGAAGTCGGAAGAATGACTTCTCAACTCAGGAAATGGGACCATCTGAGGAGCATGTGAATGCTCTGTTGGCCATGTTTTTAATTATTTTACCTGCTTTATTCTTTTATGTTTTGTAATCGAAATACTTTTAATTGTTTGCTTTGAAGGAAAAGCACTATGGGCTATGTCAATAAAGTTATTAATACCATCATTAATACAAGGCAAATGGAATCTTAATCTTGGTGCTACCTGCATAGAATTAAGCATAACACTGTGCACAGTCTGGAGAGACAGGTTGCTGTTGAATTCACCACCACTGCATTGGGGTGGAGGAATCAATCTCAGAGACAGAGATCTCAAAAGCTGTGCATATAAAACACCACTGGGGTTGAGAAAATATGTTTTTCCCTTTTGGTCATTTGGTTGAATCAACACTTTAATTGGGTTGTTTAATAAAGATTAGATAAAGAAAGCGAATTGAATTGTCATTCAATCAGCTTTCTTTATCTACAGTGCTTAGCTTTTCTGCTAACATTAACGTTTAGCATGCAAGCACATTTGCACAAGTACAACTTAGTCAGTGTAGGCTACAGCTGAGTGTAGCTAAAGCTAACAATAACAAAGAATAGCAAGGCAGTACATTTGCTTTCCTGAGCATTACACCTTCACAGAGCCACTTAGCAGCATGAGTCTTGTACAATGTAGCCCCAGAAGTGACAAGTCAAATGTGCTTTTTCTTCCCTTCAGAACCAATAGCTTAGTAAAAAAGGAATAAAAGCTCTTTCAGTCATTTTTCCTTTATCTCCAATCAGTTGATAAAATTAATAAATGAAGGTTCTATGTATCTTTTACTAGCTCTGATCATGGTACTTTCAGCCACTAGATGTCACAGGGACAGTGCACTATCCAAAGAAACAAACTAGATATATCAGCAGCAACTACTCCGATTGAAGGCCTTTTTGTCTTTATATGTGTTTTAGTATTTTCTGCATTATGTGATTATAAGCATATGTGTATTCAGCTTTTGTATATGTTTTAGCATTTGCAGAACTTTTGGAACATTTTCAATGCAATATGTAATGTAATACATTTGACTCATTTTCAGTTTGTGGTTTGCTCTAGTGCCTTGTTTCCACACAGTTTTGTTTTGCATTTGTAATTCCGTATAGTATATGGACTATGCCCTCTAGTGTTCAATGCAAGGAAATGCATCCTTTTACGGATGGATGGAAATGCCACCACAGAGGTGGGAGAAAAGTTGATTTTTTTTTGCCATCCAGTGTTATGGAATATGGGCCTGGAGCATTATATATATATTTAATTTTATTTTTATTATATCCATTGATTTATGAAAATAAATGTTGGTAAATTAATTTAATAAATAAACTCACCATCTTTTATTTAACTTTGATTTAAGTGGTGTAGGCTATGCTAACCATATACTGTATGTAAGCAAAATAGCATACTCAAATTTATAATGTGTTAAAGAGTTTCTTTTTAATTATACAATTGCACAATTTGACTATCAACATAGTCATGAAACTGAATTTTGCACAGGGCCACTCGCTGTATAGCAACAATAAATCCCCATGGGGCCCAAAAAGCATTTTCCCGTAGACCACCATTGTAAAAGAGACGTCTGTAAAACAATCCACACCTCTAATGCAAACAAGGTCAATTATGACTGTTTTATAATTGATTATAATGGATTTTTTTATCTATGAAGGTTTTATATTCTTTCTCCGATCTCAGAAAAGTGATTTAAAAATCTATGACATCCGCATAATGGCCAATCAGGAACTGACGGGTGTGTAACGTGGGAGAAACACTACTGTGCATATTCAGAGGGCCGCATGCCCCTGAAGTAAACCCAGAAGATAGAGAATGTAAATTTGGTTTGTAATTTGCCAAGCGAACAATTCTGGATTGAATATGCCCCATCTTTATATCCAGTTCCTATAATATACAAATCCATGACTCAGGGCTATGTGGAAACGAGGCGTTCGGGGCCAATGTACCACAATTATGCAAACTCTCTCCAGGAGAATTTGTATTACTTTAGGACACAACATGTACTCCTGACAGACAATATATAATAATAGTTTTCATAGCTCTTACTTGGACATGGTCTTGTGAATGGTGTGGCGCTGTGGGCTACTGGAGGATTTCTCTGATTTAGCTGGAACTGCTGCTCCAGAGGCTTTTCTAGCTCCTTTAGATGCCCCCTTTGTTTCTACTTTCATAGTGGGGGGTTCTGCGGCCCCTCCCACTGCTGACGGCCCCGGCCCTCCAGCCACAGAGAGTCCTTGTCCTATGGCAGCCATGGCACTTACTCTCTCCCTGGGGAGAGTGTTGGTTGAGCCAATGGAGTAGATGGGCAAGCTGGAATAAGGTTTGGATGGCAGCCGCATCTTTTAGAGAGCGAAGACATGAATGTAAAAAAAGAAGAAGCATAATGATTACAGAGAAATAATGCTGATGAGGCCTACATGTTCATAAAGCATCATTTTCTCATCTCAAAACTCATACGTAAGGATTTAAAATCTTCGTTAAACTATTTCAGTAATCATCTTGAAACACTGAAATGATACAAAAGATAGAGTTGAGAGCATCAGCAATACAATATGATGGCAATAATATTTTAAGATACACAGTTATGAGCCTTTCAGACAAAAAGGGACAGAGGCACCACTGCACTCTGAAACCTATTGTTTCCAATGGCTTTTCCCAGCGTTCAGCAGAGTTTGGCGCTGAAGTGGCGTGCACAGCTCAAATCAGTTGTGTCTGAAAGGCCCATTACTGTGGGCAAAGGTTTAGCTTTAACAGTACATTAACAGCCCTTATTTTGAATTTGATTTGAATTCCCTTGACTCGACCCAAATTGTTATCCTAAGGTATTAGGAGTTTTCAAAATTAAATTTCAACTTTTTGAATGGCACCACATTACTGATCAGATTTTATGCTGCCTTAGACTCACCTTTTTGCAGCACTGTGCACACACAGGCCTGCAAGAAGAAAAAGAGAGAGCAAGCAGAAGAAGTGATGAGTGAAAACAGACACACTTCCTTCTGAATAGTTTTCATTTAGAATGCAAAAGATAAAGACAATTATGTAAGAGGTATTACTTTTTGCAAAACTGGCAGATGTAGGACCAGGTGAAAAGAGAAAACCTTTTGGTTCGACAACAGAAGCAGAGCTGCAATACAAGAAAAAAGATGAAGACCACGTTAGAATACAAAGAAATCAATGGAAACATCAAAAAATGTGACTGAAGGTAATTAGTTGGACGGCAGAAGAGAACGGTCAAGAACGGTACAGCCGTTCATTCATACAGCATTCATAAAGGGAGTTACAACTGCATCTACTCAGTGTTTTTTTTACAATACATGCTCGAGACAGCATTTACCTTTCCCTTCTTCATTGCGTTGTAGATGTCTTTGTACTGCTGGAACTTCTCCAGCTCCGCCTTGACCAGCACCTGTCTGATGTGCATCACCTCCTCCACCGTCAGAGACAGACACTCCACAGGGAAACAGAACTCCTCCTAAAAGGAGGACACACACACACACACACACAGTGAGTGATCCTGGCCACAGCACGTCTAACACACAGCGCTCAGTGTTTATCATGCCATCCCTCTGCAGCTCTTAGCCTGTGTGGGTCTAGACTACATTTGGGTCATAAAAGATAAAATAAAAAATAGTTAATTGAAGAAGAAGGCAGATTCAGAGAGGGTTCGTGATGCGTAAACAACTGGAGTGATGGGGAGATGTGATGGCAGCAGGGGTCCAGGGCAGCAGAGTTCCTTACAAGCTGGGCAGTGATTGTCTTAAAGGACCATTCCAACAGGATTGGATTGCCCCCCATTTAATATTTTTGTAGTTATATACATCCCTGCAAACAAATATCTTTATTTACTTGTAATAATAAAAAAGGTGCAGCATAGCCGAGACGTTACAGCAAATGCCGTATAACTGCAATGTATAAATAAATAGTCCTGTCTCCTCTTGTCTTGTGCCAGTTCGTCTTGTTATGTCCCTGCGTCATGAACCAGCGTATCAGCAGTATGTCGGAATTTTTGGTATATCCTCCTTGGGAGTGTTTTGAGTTTGTGCTACCTTTTGCAAGTAAAGTATTTTATTTTACACTTTACATCTGTCTCTGGTGTTGTGCAGTTGAGTCTTACCCTGTGTCTGAGGTCGTGACAAGGCATTATCAAACACGATGTGTACCATAAACTCATCCCACACACCAGCAAACAAATGATTTGCTCAAAACTACAACTGCCTGCTCTAGAGGTGAAGGATCTCTAGTGAAGCATTAGGAGAGGATGGACAGCTACAGTTATTATGCCAGGACGGACTGAGGGAGATTGGCAAACCTTGGCCGACTCTCTTCCTCTGATGTAAACGGCCCTGCACAGAGCAAAAACTGCCTTCATCCACCCCAGCACAAATGCCTCGATAGGGTGGGTGCTCTGCAAAGGGTGGAGAGTGGAGGGAGAAGGGAGGAGGAGGAGGATCCAGGGATGATATGAAGCTATCATCCCAACCTGAATGAAAGAAGGCTCCTGGAGTTTGATAAGGTCCCACCAGGAGATAATGTGAGCATACACAGTAGATGTGGTCAAAGAAAAAGGAGAGGCAAGAAATGAGTGAGTAGTTTCAGTTTCTTCTCCAATGCTTTTCTGAAAAGATCCTGATAGTTCTCCCTCCCCCATTCTCCATTTCTACATCTTTTTGTCTCCCTTATTAAGTTACTGGACAGGATCTGTGGCCGGGCTGGGTTAAAACGTTGCCAGGCGGATGGGAGAAAATTGTTTCTTAGTTATTTTTATATGTCTGCATGTGCGTTAATGGATGTATGTTTACAGGGTGTACATGTATATATATACATTTGTATTTGTTTACTGTGCATGTATATACAGAATATATCTTTACTAATGTTGTTTCTTTTGGTGTATTTTTTCATTTTAACGTCAATGTAGATTTTGTAATTTTTATGTTATTTGCTTTTTTAAACCTGCTGTTTTTATGTTTTTAGTCTTTATTGACTTATTTATTACATCTTTTTTCATTCAATCTTTATTATGTTTATTATCTATATTTCTTTGTCAATATCCATCTGTAAAACACATTGTATGTCTGCCAAGAAAAAATTGCCAGGCTACACTGTCCTGATACTGTGTAATAATGTGATTTTGCACTGATACTGCTCTTCTAAACAGTTTTAAAATGATAAAACTCTTATCCTGCCACTTTCCACTTACTTTTTTTCCTACAAAAAGTACTTTTTTCATGGTACATTACATCTACTGAGTCTACACAGTATGTGAAAAGATGTCTGACTCACCAGAGACTTGGAGCTTTTTTTGGAGGGCGGCTGAAACAGTCGGACGTTGGTCGGAGTTTCCTTTTCGATGGAGTGTCTCCTCTGGGGGGTCTTACGCCTCTCTGGCTGGGGTGTAGAAGAGATGGGCAGGAACATGGGGGGAGCTGGTGTTCATAGAGGAAAGAGAGGTAAAACAGAGAAAATAAGGAAGCTTAACTGGAAATATTCCATTGGTTAGTTAATTCAAGGTTCAAGAACTTCTGATTATAAACATCAACGAAAAAAAAGGAAAATCTCTAAGAAAACATGGTAGGCGAGGCTGTAAGATTAAAACTCATTGATCACTGCCAGTGTATGGTTTAGCTGAGCTGTGACAGGGATGTAGAAATAATTCCTGACTCACTTTTCTTCCCCAGAACGCACTCTGGGGATGTATCATCCATCAAGGATGTAGCCACACTGGAGCTGCTGGCTGATCTGTGTCCAAAAATCTCATCCTGAATGCATGGAATATACAGTACAAACACTTCAGTCATTATTTGCTCTGCACATGCCAGACGTCATTTCCAAAAGCCCGCCCCACACACACAAACTCATACTGACGTCAGAGTCAGAGCTGTCCAGATCGGCGAGGCTGGGAGCCTTCAGGAGCCTCTTCCTCTGAGGTACAGACTGGGAGCCGGAGGATTCTCCCCTGGGAGATGCCGACCCATTGGTCAGAGACAGAGTGCTGGACGTCCTCCTGCCCATGTACGGACTAAACTCATCTGCAGAGCCACACACAGGTAAGAGTCATTCAGACAGAAGGAGGAAAAGCACTTGGCATGAATCTCAAAACAATTCCTCATATGATTCCTTGCATCCTGCCCCCCAAAAAGGGGGAAAACGTTTTCAAATCACAAATGTGTCTAATGGGTAAGTAAGGTGAATAGATGCAATGGAGCCTATACAGAGGACGGAGTTTTGAGATCCAGGCCAAGGTTAAAGAGGTGAGGAAGGGTGAGTTAAGTTGGTCTGAGGGGAGGCAGAAAAGCAGGCTGGTGTTACACACGAAGCATGGATGACTCTTTTTCATTATTATTTTCAGGGGAGCCGCTAAATCCTTAAAAAATTCAAGAGCCACAAGGTCCTTCTGCACTGAGAGAGGTGTCGTTAGGTCCCAAAGGTAGAAAACAATTGACGATAACCAACCACCTGACAAGCTGCCGGACGCTAGCTGTGGTTTCAAAATGGTTGACGCAAAAAAAGGAAAAGCTGAAAAGAGGGTTTAGAGGGAGGGAGTAGAGGATGAGACATGGAGTGCTGCGAAAGACACATAAAGAGTTGCAGCTGATCTATGAGAGCCCTGAAACCTCTGTCTTTTTTTTCTCCTTTCAGTTTCTTCTCCTGTTTGTGGGGAAAACATCGATGCAAGCTCATTGAACTAACTCTTCTACGACCTTACAGTCGACATCACCAGGTTTCAGATTTATATTCAGCCACAATTGAACACTCTACCTGTGTCGTGGCCAAGATTCAGTATTCAAATATTTAAATAGAGGATATATTAGTTCACAGCCAGGGAGGCAGACAGACAAGGCCATTAGGTTAAGGATAAACAAGGCCTTCCAAACCACAGCAGAGCTCATACTTTACCTATTCCAGTACGGAACAAATCCTGTGGCATACTGCGAGTTTTGCCAAAACCTAAAAGGGAACACCTCCTTCATTATAATAGCTGTAAGAATACTCCACCATTTGGTATGTCTGTGCTGTTAGGACTCAATTATATAGTAGGATTAATGCAGTCATTGCATTAGTGTGGTTGACACACGCTCCCTCAACCTGGTTTGTTCATGTAGTCTACATTTTCACAATGCTTTTCAACTGCCATGTGTTGCTTTAAATCAAAGATGGCGGCATTAGCGTATATAGCTTTGAATTGGGATCTTTGAGCTGTGTTGTATATACTGTATGTGTGCTGCAGCTACAAAGCTTCCACGTTTTGTTGCATTTTGGTGTAATGCTTCTGTTGATGATGAAATTGGTCTCTCTGCCACTTTTGGGGCTTTCCTGTATGAACGTTGAATGTCAAAATGTGGCTCAACAAAAGAATCCTTGCTTTCTGATTCTAAAACCAATTGTCATTAAAGCCTAATATCTATTAATCATGGTCAGCATTTCCGGCCCTGATGTCTAAGCTGAATAATTGTTTCTTTATAAGGGAGTTGTTAGCTTAGCTTAGCTTAGCAGAAAGACAGGAAACAGGGGCTCTGCCAACCAACACCTCTAAAACTAAATAATCAACTTGTATCTTGTTTGTTTAATCTGTACATACAAAGAAATGTAAAAAGAACAACCTGGAGTGTTACGAGGAGTTACATGTTGTAACTATTTCTTAGCCGGGTAAAGTGACTTCCTCTTGTCTCTAGAGAAGTTACTGTGCCACTGTTTGCCAAGTCCTTGAAAACTCCAAGTCAAACTCCAACTTAACATCTTTTACAATTCTGTTTGTGTAACTTTGGACAGAGCCAGGCTAGCTGTTACCTCTACCTCCTGTCTTTATGCTAAGCTAAGCTAACCACCTCCTGACTCTAGCTTCATATGCACTGCACAGACATAAGAGTGGTATTCATCCTCTCATCTAACTCTCAGCAAGAAAGAGAATAAGCACATTTTCTAAAATGTTGAGGTATTCCCTAAATTGTTGATGCATTATAAACATCCCAGTCAGACACACCCTCTCCCTTTTGCCACCACCAAACAATAAAATGGACCTAGAAGTGCATGATACATCACCAGTCGTGTTTATATCTTGTGAAATGGATTTGTCCTTGAAACGGTATTTTCTTGTTCCCGATTAAAACCTTAATCATGCTCATTAAAGTGTCAGTGGGTATGTACCATCTCCCCATAAAATACAGAGCAAAGTGAGACTCAAACTGCTCATTCCTTATGAGAATGATCCATCAGAGAGGGAAGTTCGTTCACGGACACATTTTCGGACAGCATGAATGAGTATGCGAGTGGTGATAAAGCTTTTGGTGTGATGAGAGACACTGGGAGAGTGGAGCACAGCATTATTGGGATTTGCCTGCCTCAGCAGTATTTCTCTATCACCTCAATCAAAACTGTCTCATTAAGTTGGTCGTGTGCATTTACGGCTGAACTCAGGCCACTGCTGACACACCGGTGCTGTGCAGAGCATGAGGATTCAATTCAACACCCTGATTCAATTCTGCAAAGACACCTCATACATGAAAGACTATTTTCATTCCTTAATTAAACTCTTACATCATTTAAACATAGCACCAAGAGCAGCAAAGCCCTTTAAATATCTCAATCCGCCTGTGAGATGATGTAATCTATTCCAATCAGCCGGCTGACTTTAATCGTTCCCTTTAGGATAGCCATATGCTAATGAGAGGTTAGGATTCTCTCTAGTTTAAAAAACCACAGGCAGTGAAAAGTGTACATGTAATGAACCCTGTCCATGCTGCCATCATAATAACTATCAACTATTACATTTTTTCTTCCCAGGTAAGAAGATTCAAAAGGGAAGAAAAATGATGTGGGATCGTTATACGTGACCTGATTCCTGCATAAATAAACCATCGATTCGACTTCTGTTATTTGCAGAATAAAAAATGGACAATCATTTTTATTCTTGATTTGAACAATAATTATAACGCATCAAGAGTACCTCCAAATTGTTGTCAGAACGCCCCTCACACTGTCATGAGATTACGATGTTGTTTACCAGCTGCGACAGCGAGGCTGGTGTTGTTTCCAGCTTGTGAGTCTGTGTGTGTCATCATGCTCCTACTATAGCTGGAACTACCACAGAGGAGGCTTTGAGTACTTTGCCAGGTGTTTATAATTCTGTTTATGGACAGAATTTGTCACCACGATATCCTCTCAACCGTGTAAGATGCAGTGATGAAACTTGACAGGCGTGTCGTTGAGATCAAAATGAAGGTCAAGTTCGAAAATGGTCAAGTCCCTTAATGCAGGTGTTCCTAAGCTTTTTTTTTTATCAGCTCAGCTTTGCCCTTTTTTTGTTTATTTTCCTGCAGGTTCAATCAAGTTTGCGCTCATTCCTCTACAACTTCTACTAAAGAGGCAGGAGCTGGATGTTTCATGCATTTATCCTCACTGTCAGAATCCCAAAAAATTTACATTTTTTGGCATTTTTTCAATTCCATTTATTTGTGAATGTTAATAATATCATATTTCACCTTTTTCAAAGTGAAGGACTAAATGCTCAAATTTGTATACATTGAGCAGCGTATAAAATACCCACCGTGTGCAAATTGCAAAAACATTACACTCGTAAACATTACAGAGACATTACCTCAGTGTCCTCAGTGGTTTGACTCCACTGTATGTTTGTACTGTGATTGAAAATCCTGTGTGTCCTTTCTGATGGTCAATGTGTCACACCCTCATCAGTGTCCTCCTACTGACCAGTGTCCCACATCACCATGTTTCACCCCCACAGACCACAGCCCACCATCACCAAACACTGAAGCATGACATGAGATGTGTGTGCAGTGTGCTGATGCAGTATGTGTGTGCAGTGTGTGCAGGCTGGGAGAGCAGATGAGCAGCCACAACAAAGAGGGAAACAGAAAGAGATAAAAAGCCAGATAAGCAGCGAGGTAGACTTTACCTGACGCATCAAAACTGAAAGACATGCTAAGTGGCCGAATTACTGCAACGAGAAACAGTCATGGCATCGGACAGTTATTGCTTGTAATTAGGAGATAATTAAGGCAATAATTACTGTAATACATTACAGGGTGTAATCTGCTTGGCAAGGCATGCAGGAGTAAAGCACGCTTATTGTCTAGTTTTAGATCACTGAAGTATAACCACTTTCATGATGGGAGGTAATAGGATTTTAAATAAGCCACAGCCAATGGTGAGAGATTACTGACATTCAGAAACAGTAGTGGTTATAGCATTGTTAGTATTAAAGGAATCACAGACACTTAGCATTATTATTCATGTACAACTTCCACTATTGCAAACAGTGTAGTCAACAAAACAATAATCGGCATTAGTTGCAACAAAAATGTAAAACGTTAGGCAGCATTAGCTACAACAGCAAAGAGCAGAGGCACAAATAATAATAATAACTACAATGACTTGTAGTAAAGTGTAAAAGGAAGTAAAACATGAAGCTACTGCACGTTTATCATCTGAATTCAACCCAGCAGGTGATTGCATCAGCTCCATACTTCAGATTAAAAATGATTTTTCAGAGTGAAGTATGTTTTCATGTGCATGAGAGTGTGCATGTCTGTGTGTGTGTGTGTGTGTGTGTGTGTGTGCAACAAATCAAAGTAACAAGAGAGGTGGACAAAGAAGTTTTGCTTACCCAGCCTTCCCCTGCGCATCTCACCAGGAGACACTGGTCGAAGTTTCCGCTCTGATTTGATTTCCTTCAAGATGCGTTCATGCAGTGTTGGAGGAAGCTGAGTCTGTGGCTTCAGCTTACGAGCTGACACCTAGCACATGTCGATGATGGGTAAAATGGAGATAGTGACAGAGTAGTGTTGTGGAGTACAACAACTGACACAAACAAACAATTTCAACACCACCTCCTCATATCTCCTGTGATTGTTCATCTTATTACCTAGAGTTGAGCTCACTGCTGGAACAGCGCCTGCTAGTTCTGGAGGAAGTTTTATATCAACAGAGAACTGATGAGCATTTCACTGAAGTTACACTGCAGTGAAACTTGAATTAGAAAGCTACTGTACAGCATTATTTTTTTTTATAGAGGCTGTACTGGTTTTTAATATACAATATTTCAGTACAGAATTCTTACACTTTTGTATATGATGATATAGAAATAGTGCTACCTACTTTAGTTTCAATGTAAATCCAATAACAAGGTCCAGAACGTTGCTTTTTTTTTTTGCTGGGGCAATTATGACATTTTAAGGGAAGATTTCGGTTTATTTCCACTTGGCCTATTTCCTATAAATGTGCACTCGCCCCCTCCATTGTGGAGATCCAGGGAAACGAAGACTTGCACAAGCGTGACGTCTTTGTCCGATTAATAGTCCAAAACCCAAAGATTTTTAATTCACAATGATAAAAGACAGAAGAAGGCATCAAAATCTCACCACACCCTTGATTATCAAAACTGACTGCAAATGTTCTTTCAATTGAAAAATTGATAATCTGTCTAATTGTTTCTGTAATATAATCAGCAATGCTAATAGCTTTATGTAACATACGTTAACTGGTCTGTTCTCATTAAGGTTTCACAGGCTGCACAAGGACGGGCTGTGACATTCAGGTCCATGCTCTTGAGTCCTACTTACAGGGTTGAGAGGTGGTCTGGACCTGATGAACTCCAGGATGACTTCATGAGCGCTCTTCTTTAACCTGGGTGGGATGTCTCCATTTATCTGAAACAAAAGAACAGGATAAAAGATGCAAGAAAAGGTCAATGGAAATGGCTTGAATCCTTACTTACCTTGTAAAAAATTCAATACATTTTCTGTTTAACGACCAATTGACCAATAAACAGTTTAATTGTTTCCATAATTTTATCAGCAATGCCAAATATCTTATAGTGGCCATGTGCCATGTATGGCTGGGATTAATCCCAAACACCCTATGAAAGGCACCATTTTCCATGATCTTTTGTTAACAGTGCGGTGAGTGGTAATTTGTCCAACAACTTGAGGTGAAACAGAGGAGCATCAAAAGGGTCAAAACAAAGTGCCTGCATACCCATCATATCACAAAATGAATATAAATCAGGCACTACACTGCTATCCAAAGGATTATCACCTCATACCACAGTTGTTACTCAACAGTGTTGCAAACTTTTCCAGGCAATTTCCCATGGGATTGGAACAATAGTACAGCAGAAGTGCAGTAAGCAGTTGGCCTGTGGGCATGTGGAATCAATTTGTATTGGTGGTCCAAACTGGACACTGACCATCACTTTGCGCAGTTTGAAGCGTTTGGACCTGATGTCATCCATGAGCATCTCATAGGGGGTGAGCTGGTACTCGATGGGCAGAGGGTTGTACTGACGCTCCTGCACCTTCTTCAGTTTGACTCCTTCACGCAGGTCCCTCATCACCTGAACCCAGAATCGAGCCTGACGGAGGAAGAAAAGGGCAGCATGGGAAAGGGGAAGTAGAAAATACCATGACCGATGATGAATACAAATGTATTTGGACAATAGCTCTGACCTCTCTGCGCACACAGAGTAAAGAGGGTTCATTAAGGTTCTATCCATCTCAACATGGTTCCTGAGAAGTTATTTAATCACTGCCTATTTAGAGTGTAACATGCATTCATACAGATTTATTCATGTGAATATTTTGGAGAATCTCTCAAATGAAACTAAAAGGGGGTGTGATTTTCTTTTGCACTTTAGGTGAGTTAGACTTTAATTAGGGGAAATGATCAGTTGAGGATTTCAGATGTCAGGAGTCTAGTTGCCTACCCAGTCATCGTTCTGTAGCTCATTCAGGTCTCTGCCAGGCTCTTCTGATGACCCTTCCTCCATCTTACGGAGGTTCTGGTGGAAAGAGAGAGAGAGACAGAGTTTATCTATAAAAGAACACTGCATTTGGGGATTTTTAACCATGCTAGTGGCGCTGCTGTAGTCATTTGGCTGAACATATCTCAAGAACTATTGGATGGATAGAGAGGCACAAGCATTCATGTTCCCCACAGGATGAATTGTAATAAACCTTCATTCTTCCTAATGGCCAGCATTCACTGGTTGCCAAAAGAAGTCTGATTGTATAGAAGTCTATGAGAAACTGACCCTACTTCTCACTTGATTTATTACCTCAATAAGCATTTTTCTCATGAGTTTATGGTGTCAAATTGTCCTGGTAGTGTGCATGCTTGCTAACTGCCAGACTGAATGACGTTTTTGGGTCAAGTTAATATGTCGGCTCTGAAAAAAGCCTATACGTTTCAGCAAATGTTAGCATGTTAATATGCTAAGCTAAGACAGTGAAGACAGGTTAAAAAATGACCTGCTAAATATTAGCATGTGAGCATATTAGCATAACATCCACTGTCTTACCAACCTCTACCATTTTTACATTTACTGAACCGAAATGACTAAGAATCAAATTTAGGCTTTTATCCGTCTCACAGTTCTTTTGTTTAGCTAGTTTTGTTTATACTATAAGCACTACAGCCTAGCTGCTAGAAGTATTCTTGGAAGAGGAAGAAAAAGTACCAGCCCTCAAACAGAGAGATATCTTATCACAAAATTCACTTTTTATACAAGGTAGAAATAATACGAGACAAGACATGAAGCTGACACAGTCTCCCACAGTCAACAGAGAGCCCAGCTCCTCCATTTTGACATCTGTGTGAACCTGCACAACGTGAGGTCATTAGAGGAAACGAGGAGCTCACATGCATTCCTTTGCTGGTGCTTTAAAATTCAGCAGAGGACAATGTCAATGTGTGTGTGCATGTGTGTGTACGTGTAATAGAGAGTGCGAGAGAGAGAGAAGGAAACTAAATGTAGCAAAAAGTGTGAAAGTATTTTCAAGCATTAGACAAACAGCTAATATGCTAATGTTAGTGGGGGGATTGTTTGATAAGACAATCATGGGAGTCTGCCCAGCTGACAGCAGAGTTAGGACCTCAACCCACTGGGGAAATCACAACTCTCCATCATGCTGCCAGGAGATCAGCTGCCTCGACTGGACTGTAGGCTCGATGTGGCAGTTACATAATATCACTCACAACATAATGCATTTTGCGGCGTTATAACTCTGCCTGCTCAGAGTGTATGCAGTTCCTCAGTGTCACAAGGTAGAAGTGCTTAATGGCTTATAATAGCCAATCCAATTAAAACAAGTGAAGTGAAGAGCATAAAATGTGACTAGTTCACTTGCTTTCAAACACAATTATCTTATTGGTATGAGTCATGTAATCACATCAAGGCCATATATTTCCATTTCAAAAGGTTTGATTAAGCAGCGCTCTCTGCACTTGATTGGAACGGCCTTTTAATTCAAACATGCACAGTATCCCTCGTGTGGACAAAAACCAACAGCACTGCTGCAAATCCACATGAATAATTAGGGCAATTACCATACTGCATCTACAACCTAATTTTTCTTCATCAGTAATTCTGCTCTAGTTGTTATTTGTTTTTCATTCTCAACAGCTGACAAGAAGCACTTATCTATAAGCAAATAGGAGAAAGAGTTTTTTCTGTGAGTGAATCACCACTAATTCGGCTGCAGCAGGCGTCTTTGTGGAGAGACAAATCAACTCTTTTGCAGCCATGGCTGCTAGTGGCGGACAGATAAACATGGGTCCTCTGTGGGTCGGCACAGCTCTGCTTACAGACAATAAAGTGGGGATGGGAGGGCTGCTCATCGCCCATCTTACCCCCAGGCACTTACACACACACTCAGATGGAAACACACACACATGGACACCAACACACGGACACATAGGCAGGATCACAGATATACACAGGTATTAACAGAGTGTGAATGCATCTATTCAGGCATGGATATTCAGTCACATGCACACACACACACACACACACACACACTGGTCTTAATGAACTTGTCTCACATTCACCAGTTCACCATGAGGCTTCACAACAGTTTACTCTTCCATATTGATGATGACACTGAAGTAAGGACAGTTAAGCTTATTGTTGGGCTACATTTGATCATGATTCGAGCTAAATGCTAAACATCAGCATGCTAACATGCTGATGTTTAGCAGGTAAAGTGTTTACCATGTTAACCATTTTAGTTGCTTTAGTAGCATGCTAACATTTGATAATTAGCACTAAACATAAAGTACAGCTGGTGGTGATGGGAATGTCATTAGTTTTGCAGTGTATTCGGTTCTAAACCAAAGTATTGGAAAAAATATAAATGTTGACTTGATGATGGCGCTAGATAAAAAGTCTGAGAATCAGCAACTAGATTACAATTAATCCTGTGGAGACCATGAATGTTTGGACAATCCATCCATCCAATACGCCTAGTTGTTGAGGAATTTCACGAAAAAAACAGAAACGTCAATGTCATTGTGGTGCAAGAGTTAAGGGGGGGATCACCAGAGTCTAAAACATTACTTCCTTACGTTTTAGGCCCAATTTACTCTTTTTTTTAGGCTTTTTTCTCAGACTGCAAGAAGTCTTCTCTGCTAACAGAGAGTTATACAACCAACCAAATCCCCTCTATTCATTCAGATGGATTACGCACACTAAAAGGGCAGCAGCAGTAGTGCATAGCAGGAAGGAACCCTGAGGTGGAACACACACACACGCACGCACGCACGTACACACACACACACACACACACACACACACATGCATACCACTCCTCAAGGGAAATGTTCCAACCCACAGCTGAGAAACAAAGCCCAAAACGACTCTTGCACTTGATCTTAATGAATAAGTTGAAGAATAAAAAAAAATAAATGCGACCCTGTGCAGCAACAAGACAGGGCTTTGTGATTAAAGGAACAGCCTCAATGTGAACTTGGGGAACATGAAAACAAGCCGATAATGTATTTGTGATGATAGAAATATGTTTCAAACTCATGTTCATTTTCCCAAAGTCACTATTCATCACTGGGGGAAAAATTTAAATCAGCACTCTTCTTGAAAATGGACACATGACCCATAACAGACAGCATACCAATAATACTCTAAAGGAGCACTAATCCTATGTGGTATGTGGACAAGTTGGAAACACATTACAACACAGAGCCATCCATCACTACAATAGGAGACTCACAAGCTCTCTGAATATTAGCTGTGAGAAGCTGAACTCGGCAGAATGAGTCAGCATGTCTTCAGATATCAGATATGTCATTTATGTTGGACATGAACTTCAAACATGTCACTCCCTCTTCACAGTGGCCCGCTTCCACCTGTCAGCCCGCAGGGTGTGAAGTCCTGCCTGTCATCCACACACTGTGGCTGCATCAGACATTACAACACTAATGAGTTTGTGTCAAAACTGCTGATAGCTGGATCCTTGTCAAGTTTGACCACTTTCATGCCAAAAACTGCAAAACTTTACAGATATGTAGTCTCTTTACTTTTGCCAGGTTGTACAATCCTCTGAAACAGCATATATGCCATCAGGTGACCATGAAACTGTCAATGAAGATTAGTTTTTTTTTTTAAGCAGGGTGACCCATCCAACCGGTGAACAGTAAGTGGATGGAAAACTCTGAGATACATTTTAACTTGAGATAACAACAATACTTAAAAATGTAAATGGGAAATTAAAGTTGAGCTTGATTTTTTTTCTTTTAATGTAGCTGTCAGGGAGGAGCCTCTGTTAGATAAAAAAGAAATGAACAGCACAAGTTAACTGATATTTCATGTTTTTATAAATAGCCTAAATTTGCCTGATTTTTTTGTGGCATCTGTAGCATCACTAAAACATAGCTCTAAAATGTGATCATTATAGTATGTATGTGTCTGTATAAAATTGATTGGGGTAATGTGGGGGGCTGAACCTTGTGTTTCACTTTGTAAAAAAACAACGCTCCCCTAGCGTTATTAATGTTAGGAAATAATTACAACATCCCTCCCCCTGGAATGTCAAAATAGTATGCACTATTAAATCCTGTACCCCAGTTTATACCTTAATATATTGATGGAACGTCCAATGTGCACCACCAATATACACTTAAATACAATGTTTTCATACCCCAAACAGAGACAGGACTGTTGTTATCTGCAATGGCAACCATGATGTACCGTATATTGATGTAACTATTTATGTACCTAATTTGCAAAGTAATGCTGATCTAAAATACAAATTTAGGATAAGAAAAATACAAAAAAAGACACCTCCCCTGCTATCCCAATAAAATCTCCAGCCAAAAGAAAAAGGACAATACCTTTCCTCCTTTCTGACCTCCTCTCCCCACAAATAGTTTACACACACAACCAGACACACAATAAAAATCAGCAGAAAGGCTCATTTCAAATTAATTTAAACAACGTCAAAATCTTCACCAATCAATTTTATCATTTCACAAAACTTTGCAATTAGCTTTGATGCATGGATGTCACTTCTACTCTCAATGCTGTGCTATTTGCATACATTTTGCAGAGGTGCAGGAGCGGGGAAGTGTAAGACGGAACATCTTAATTTTGTACCATAAAAAAACCTAAACCTTTCATTTTACTACATTAATTTGCTGCGTAATAAGTCACCTAAGGGCCTCTAAGTGAAAGTGAAAGTTAAATTCTTCCTTATGGTTTTAATAGCCAGTCCCCTGATGGATCAAATTAGGGGGTATTGCAGGCATCTGAGATTTAACAGGGTTTATTCTAATTAATACACGCATGAATTATGTGTGATTAAAGAATTTTTAAGATGCTTCAAATGGATGTTTGTCAATTGGCAAATGTTTTTCTTTTCTTTGTGTGATGTGCTATGCGCAAAACTCATTTTTGGCATTAACTGGAGTCTCTGTATGACTATACAATCTAAAACGCATATCAGCTGTTTTCCACTTGTTCTTACACATTACAAGCAACGAGTAATGCATAAGTATGATGAGAATAAGCTGTTGGTGAAAGCTGTGAGTCAGAGTTATTGAGTGTTATGTCATAGCTTGAGGCATATAGGCTGTGCACTGATGTGTCCATTCATTTCTTTATCCGCGGTCATTACCACGGTGAATGCCTCTCTGTATCAGCTGACCTCCTCTGCTCCGTCACACAGGACACACAGCTGTCTGATCGCGGACATGGCCCTGTGTGTCTCTGTTATGTCCATATCTATTACATGCTTCAATCCAGCCCTTCCCCTCTGAAATGATGGATTATTACTGAAACAGGCACGATGGTTCATTCAGATATGCCTTTTATGCTCTGCTCGTTTCTTCACTTTAATACACAAAAGCAGAGAGAAAAACTGACACCATACAACTAAAGACTGGTCGTTAAAGCTTAAAGTTAAATGCCACTTTACTCACTTAGGTTCGCATTACCAGAATCACCAAATAGTGTACATAAATTGTGTGTGTTTACAAAATAACGACACAAAACTTTTGAAACCCTTCGTAAGCAATCATATATATGCTGTCAGTGGTGCCCACAGAGAGTGGGGGTCATGTTGATTAGTGGGGTGGGCTGGATGGGGCATGTATGGTCACAGTGCAGAATCTTCTAAAGAGTTGCCTTGCTGCTCTGTGCTTCATGTAAAGGTCAGTTATCATCCTGTAACCTTCCATTAGCGGGGACTGCCATGTGCAGTGAATTTAGGCTGTATTTTTAAATAAGACTTCACCAGACCATCATGATGATGATGATGATGATGATGATGATGATAAGAACTCACCTCTTTGGCACTCCTGATCTTCTCCAGGAAAGTACCTAGCTCCCTGGTTTCTGTGTACAGAGCCCGACACACTGCCTGGTAGTGACCGGGGACGTCTGATAGACTGGGTAGATGAGTTGTGCACAGCTACAAGGGAACATAGAAAAATAGTTTTTTTGTCAGTACACAGTTCACAACACTGCACTGATTATAAACATGACACAGCATGATTAAGCAAAATTCACAAAGTGCAATGTATTTCTTTTTAAAGCTAATGGATATCCATGTTATTTTGATATTTCCATCACATACTCAGCGAAGGGATTTCAGGGTATTTAAAGTACCCTCTTGCAGCCATGCTTGGGGTTCTCTATGCTTCATCAACACTATCTGTGAACAGCTTTCTAAAATGGGATTCATTTGCATGCTAGCTTGTGAGCTAACAATGCAACAACTGTTGGTCAACTGAGGCAACACGTCTCCAGCAACAACATGGATTGCTTTAAACTACATTAGGGCTGCAGCCAACGATTAATGTGATTATTTATCCATCTACCAATTATTTTCTCTATAAATAAATGTATCTTTTGGTCTATAAAACGGTTTAACAGTCTACATCAACAAAGTCTAACTAAAGGTCAGGGACTCTGCATATAAACCAAATATCCAAAAAACAGACATTTTCAGACAGTTGTCAACTGTTATTGACTACTTAAGACAATTGACAAGACAACTATGGCTGCTGCGCACGCACACACACACGCGCACACACACACACATACATACACACACACCCGCACACACACACACACACACACACACAAACATGCACACACACACACACACAGACACACACACACACACACACACAGTGATGAGAGAATATGTCCTTGTCTCTCTCTGAGGAACAGAAGGCACTCTAGGACAATGCTTGGCATGCTCTTGGTGTTGGTGCTTACTGCATTGCAGTAAGAGACATTTTTTCTTAACACAGAAAATACCGGACAGCCGTCTCTCCATAAGCTTCACCCTACCCACTTCCTATCACATGTGAGTGAATAACACAAAAAATGCTGTCATTTGAAAATCTTTGTATTCTATATGAGGTTAGTACAGTAATGGTGAAAAACACTGAGACAAAAATTGGAACCGACAGCTAGTGAGCCATCGAGCCAGCCAGTCTGCCACACCTCTCAGATGCCTTGCTGTGTGTGTGTGTGCGTGCGTGCGTGCCTGTGTGTGTGTGTGTGAGGCCATGTGAAGTCTGACACAGTGACTCTGTGCTCCACAGCAGAGATACATGATTCCCAGCCAGGGTGAGGCTGGCAGCCCGACTGCCCTGTGATCGTAATCTCTGTGTTCAGAGACATGTTTAACATTTTCATTTTCTCACACACACACTTTTCCTGAAAAGTCAGTTATACCCACCCTGATCATCTGTTCCTGGAATCCAGTAGTGGATTATCTTTAGTCAAAAACTGTATTTCCATTTTAAGTTTCTTTATACTTCTCCACCTTCTTAAGTCAATAGATTTAACAGCTATATTTACAGGTTGCTTTTCAAATCAACATTTTTGTCTGAAACATATGATGAGAAGCAATATATGAGGCATTGTTATTTAATAACTACCCAACAGTATATAAAGAAGCTCAAATTAAATCCACCTCGACCAGCTAAAAACAATTAATTTCTTACAAGTTAATGTTTCACTAACAATAATACAAATTATATAATTATATACCGCCATTCATGTGTATTTCTACCTTCGATTCTTTAAGAATATTTTGTTTATAACACTTCTGTACTTTCACTTAAGCAAAATTGTATTCAAATTGTTGGATTAGTACTTTAACTTACAATAAGTAAATGGTTGGTATAGAAAACTATTCCATTACTGAAATCCATAAATTCTGACTCCTAATAGCTGTTGTAATAGTCTTCGAACGAGGACTGAAACATTTCTTAATGTTTTGCTTCTCTCTAGTACTTAACAATCTGTGCTCAGTAATTAAAAACATTAACATCTCAAACTGCATTAATCCGTTTTTTGTTGGCCACATAAGGGACGTGACTTTTTTAACAAGCTAAAATAACGCATATTTGACATATAATATTATGGTCTTATAAAGTTGATAAGGCTAACGTGTAACAGAAAATTTTGCCTATTTCCACATCCAGCAGACGTCAGGCAAAATTAGCATTTATTTGGAATCATGTTTCTAGAAACCCAATGAATTAAAGTCCCGTATTCACTTTCCTTTTTTGTTCTGTTTTGGCAGGGAAATATCTCGCCCTTTAGCTGCTAAATTCTCTTTTTTATTTTATTATCTTTTATCTTTGTTTTCTAATTCATCAGCTGAATTTTGCTGCTGGAAAACAGGAGAGTGGTAAGACTGAACCAAAACAGTAATGTTGCAGGCTATAAAACCAAAATAATGAGCTGAAAGATGCTAAAATAGTCTCTGGAGCTGCGGAGTTATGTGATGCGTTATTATGAATCCCACTGTTTATCTTGACAATACCCACCCTGTATAGCATTCAAGCGCTAGGATTGGTCAGGTATGATGCTCGCACAGGGTACGGGTGACCTGATTTGTTCAGGTCCTATGCCCTGTCCAACTGGCCATCCTGACCCTAATCACACAAGGTCAATACCTCAAACAACTATGCAGGGTGGGTCGTGCCAATTAAAGCAGTAGTATTTATAATTACGCTTAGGTGACAGTTCTCTGGGGGTTCTCAGGTGCTATGAGCCACATCTTTCACATTACACATAGTCGTTTGATCCGTTGTTAACTTAAGAATAATGTAGTGCAGCTTTAAATTTGGTGTCTAATTAGCTGTTGGCGTGACAACTAAAATCCCAGATAAAATCCACCTGCAAACAGGAAGTGATGTGTTTTACATCTCCAGCAATAGCAACAATGGTTTGTTTCCAATCAGCCATAATGACTGGCTAGTTAGCGTAAGCATATATAGCCACCAGTGGCTGAACAAACAAGCCAGCCACAGTCACTTACTCAGCTACTGTACATACCTTGAGGATATCTCTGTAGCCGGGGACACTGGAGATGTTTTCGGGGTCATCCTCTGACTCATCTTCTTCCTCTGTTGCCTCATAGCCTTCGTCGGGGCAGGCGTCCCTCTCAGCCTCGGCCATGTTGGTCATGAGGTCGATGAGCTGCTCCAGAGGAGGGCTGAGCTCCCTCTCCTCGTTCTCCTTCAGCCCGTAATCCAGAGCCTTGTAGATCATGATGCCCAGAGACTCAATCACCTGGGAGAGCACGGGAGAAAAAGCAACTTCACATGATCTGCCTCAGTCCTGTTGTACATACTGTGCCACGTTTTCATATTTACACTATGAACATTTTGTTACTTCCAACAATGTTAATACCTTACAATGCACCTAAGTTACACATTGTAAAAAATATCCAGCTAAATAACTGTTGTTGTGACGAATGCATCATTTGTTTTGTTTTGTACATTGTTCTGTTGTTCATCTGTCAAATCATAAAAACAAACATGGATTTCTGTCTTTGTTATGCAATATGATCCGCTTTTTTGTGCCAAGCCTGAGCTTAAACAGCTGTAATGTAGTGACCTCATGACTCAACCTTTAATGAGAAAGCTCCCTCTGCCATTCATAAACGCACGCAAACACACACTGGCCTTTGAGAGGCTGACGCTGGGAGCAGATTACTGATAGTAGATCTTGTGATCAACTGACGCATGAAAAAAAGGAAAACACCATCATCACATCACACATGTCCTCCAGTGGATACAGTGAGTCTTTTAAAGGATGAAGGAATTCCAGAGTATGTTCTTATAAGAGGTTGTCTGCCATTTGTTCACTGTCTGAGAATCATCCTAGACTTTGAGGACCTCAGGACATGAATGATACTCCACTCAACAGAGATGGGTATATTAAAAGTTGGGACGTTCATTTAACAAAGAAAACAGCGCTCCGAAAGCATGGGAATTGTTATTCTGAGCACACTCTAAACAATGCACAACCACAATATGGCTTTAGCTTAAAAGATTGACATTTTTACACAGAGGTTTTTGTCTATTGTGTCAATTTGTCACAATAGACTACCTTAAGCTTAGCAACCAGCGTAAGCATTTACCACAAGCCCAGCAGTGGTTTTATGGACCTTTTGATACTTTGTTACGGCCATGAAAACTTAAACCGATGTTTTGGCCACTTTGGGGCGGTGCAATAAGCTGTAACATAACATTAACATATGAGCTGATAAAGTTGATGTGGCACGATGAGACTTAAAAATCAACCTGTTTCCTATACGTGTTTCTGACCAATATTCCCTCTTCTTTTAGCTCTGTTTTGGTCTCCACCAATGTTTGTGGGAAATATCTGTTTCCTCAGCCGCTAAATGTGCCTCTGTGTGTTAGCTGCTAACTTTGCTAGCAGCTTAGCTAGTCGCTAACGGCCTGCTATGTTGGAAACTGGGATGAAAGAGGTGAGAGTGAGACCAGACAATGAAGTTTCAGTTCTCTGAGGGATCGTCACAACGTCTGACACCTTTTACATAGTTTCAGGGGTTATTATATATTATATTATATATAAATATTGATAAGAGCAGCTTTAATCGGTAATGTTGGCTTGTGTTCGAAATCGCATACTAACATACTCTCTGCTAAATACTCAATCAGTAATGCATACTGCCTACTAAATAACCATTATATACCATTGCCAGTAGAGTATCCACACTGAAGTAAACTCAAGCAATACTTCGTCTCTGCATCACATGACTGTACGGATCATCGATCAACATTACCTCTCTCACTCAATTTAATATTTTCCAGTATTATTTTTAAAGCAAATTAAAAATGTATAAATATTTTCGGAACACTTTCTATGTCTATATTGCATTATAAACATTACACTTATAATCTGTTTATAGTATTGTATAGTAATAACTATAAGCACTTGTACTTGTACATTGTACGCTTCTTATAACAGTGATTATAATGCATTATAGTGTGATTATGAGTTACTCTAAGCCGTCACTGTGTGCTATAAGTAAGTAAGGAAAATATTGCGTCATAGATATTATATATTACAAGCTGGTTATAATCCACTATAAGTGTTCATTGTTTGCTATAATCAAAGTGACAATTTGCGTTAAAATCAGCAATCTTGAGGTATTATGATACTTGACCTTAGTGATTATAAAATGCTTCATAATATGTTATTATAGTTGTTATAAAGCATTATAAATATGTTTGAGTACTAAGAACTATAAGTAGACAGTCCTATATGTAGATTATAATGCATATAAGTATACTTATAATTGGAACACTCTATATACGGTACTCAATTTTACGTCATACTTAGTATGAGTACTATGTTAGTATGCTATTGCGGACAGACTCTTGGTGTAAGCTCAACTTTTTTTACATTTTACATCCATGTTGCTGTAACTTACCACAGGAATAATGATCTAAACGCATACATTATAGCAGAATGAGCCAAGATTTCAAAAATTGCTCTATGAAACAATACTTTTGTTTTTACATCCAGGACGAAGAAGTCAGCTGAGCAACAGCATTTCGTTTAATCATATCTATGTGGTCAATCAAATTCAGAATAAAAAATACAAGCAAACATGGACTTTGGGAAATTGAAAATGTGAGGTTGGTGGTTTCTCACAATAGCTTTGTGGAAGAAGTCTGAGGTTTCCCCCTGTACTTGAACACACACATCCTTATTATTTGTACTGTAATACAAAGTAATATCATTTTAAGTGTTTTAGTGTTTTAACAATAATATACGGTAGCTTTGATAGAAATGATATTAATCTTAATTCTCATATGCTGCAAACATTACTATAAGTTAAACTAATGGCTTCCTGGTAAATCGAAACAATGCATTCTGTTTTTTGGATAACATGCTTTCCAAAAATGTCAAATATATACGACTTGTTAAATCATATAAAAATAAAAAAAATGTTAAAACACATAATATTATGTCTACTCCAGTTGGTGTTTGTAGGTGAGATGCCATGCTCAGATATAGTACTCTCTCTGCCCTGGAATTGGAGGGACATGGTGGAGAAAGGCAGCAATGGCAAAGCCAAGACAAAAGACAAAGATTGGGAAATCACACAGGGGATTATTCTGCAGCACTGAACACAGAGAAAAGACCGAGAGGGAGCAAGACAGCATATAAAACACTGAGAGTAAAGAAACTGTGAGAAAAAGGATGCAGGAAGGAGGGAGAAATACAAGCATCAGAGACAGAAATGTATCAGGAGACAGGAAAAAGAAGAAGTGAATGAGAATCATTGAGTGGATCAGAGAGGTCAAGGAGGGCGGAGAAAGGTGAGTGTGTGTGTGCATGCGTGCGTGTGTGCGCGTGTGTGTGTGTGTGTGTGTGTGCGTGCGTGCGTGTGTGTGCAGACATGAAGATCAAGAGCAGTTCAATGGACATTCAAAGAGGAGGGAGGAGTCATATGAGAGATCTGTCCTCCTCTCCCCCATCAGTGCGTAAGAGCCGGGTTTCCTCAGGGGGGAAGGCTGAATGCCACCTCTTTGTCTAAGCTCTGATAGATGACACCACACAGGCATACACACACACGCACACACATCACACACAAAAAAAGGCTGCACGTGCAAACATATTCCTCCAGGGACCTGCTGTAACCTCAGGCTATAACTGAGAAATCCTCTTCCGCAGACAGCTAGAGCATGTTGGAGAAAGTGTGACGGATAGGGAATGATATGTCCTGCCTGGCAGCTAATGGTTTTATACGTGGATTATCAGGCTCCCTTTTCTTATATGCAGTTTATCTAAAAATCACGTATTTAAGAATTCAGTCGAAGGCTGAAACAGTATCTGATCTGCAAAAGGAAAATCCATTGAATGGATGAAAGAAATGAAAGGCTGCAGCAGATGGGTTCGACAATTTTTTCACTTTCGATTAGGAAAAAATAAAGATGTGGGATTTTTTTTATCTGGCAGGAGTGGCAGCCACAAATCAAACTTTCAACCTGACAGGGATTAAAGGCATCGACAGACCAAGGTGGTTATTCTCCTTGGTGCCCTTGATTTGGTTGAACTCAGAATCAGGACCTTTGTGGCACTCGGTTGAAGAAAGAAATCGTTCAGCTTTGTGGACACCACGATCCTTTTAGTATTAGCCAGAGTTAAGTTTGCGCCCATTATTAGCAACAGTCTTACAGTTTGGCGCTTTGTAAGCCAGGGACTTAAAACTGACATATGAAATGGCATATAGATTCTCCAATACTTTACAACAGTGACCTTCTTGCAGCTGGTGATCCAGCTGCTTTTAAGTGGAGGAGAAAGTGCGTCACTTTGAAAGATATCTGCCTTCATTCCAAAGCCTTGAATGTAATTTTGATCTCCCTAATTCTTGTGTTTTTACTACCGTAATTTCTGGAATATTCAGCTCATCTGAATATAAGCCGCACCCACTGAATTTTAAAAAAATATGTATTTTGTACATAAATAAGTCACACATATCTATAAGCCGCAGGTGCCTAGCGGTACATTGAAACAAATGAACTTTACACAAGCTTTAACGAAACACGGCTTGGAACAAAAATAAATAGGCCTTTAAACGCCTTCAACTTGAAAGCTGCATCATATGCCTTTCTCCATGTCTTTGCCATGATGAGGGTGACAACATGACCGTAATCAGAATCATGACCATTCATAATGTCCGCTGTTTAAAATGTCCGCTGTTCATAATGTCCGCTGTTCATAATGTCCGCTGCTGAAGACATTCCAAGAACTAATAATGCAATTGAAGGTTGGCATAATGTTTTTAGAGGTTCATTTGGTACACTGAATGAAACACCGAGAAATTTCGTAAAAAAGTTAATTACTGTAATGAATGGGAAGTTCGAGCGCGCTCGATTTACATCACATTATGCGACGGTGCTCAGTTTTTTGGCGACATGAAGCTTGTGAAAAATCCATAAATTGCCGCGTCATTGTATAAACCGCGAGGTTCAAAGTGTGGGAAAAAAGTAGCGGCTTATAGTCCGGAAATTACGGTACTTACAAGTACAAAGTGCGCTACATGCTTATGGATGGTTAGAGGAGTGTAGTTTGGCCCGTCATTCCTTAAATAAAATCAAACTTAAGCAAACTGCTAAAAGAGCAGTCTTGAGTATTTACAAATGTATTTTAGAAAAAAAAACCCTCCTTTAAATAATTCAAGGTTACGAGACTCGTCACCTTTTAAAATAGATATCAACTGCCCATTATCCTGGTCAAATAGCATGTACTGCATGTATACCGTGTGTCTGCATGTGGAGGACAAACAATCTCTCAATCTCCCATTGTGCGTACTTCAATGTGAGCCTGATGGAGTCATTTCATACATATTACACACAAATAATTAACGGCAAACTATGACCGATTGCAGAAAACAATATTCCCTGTGACTGTGAGGCGCCTGGACACGGAGGCAAGCTAAAGCATAATATTCAACATAGAAATCTCCCTGACTGGTTCCCAGGCTTCCAGGCGACCGAGCAGAATGATGGGATGGAAGGCAGGAAGGGGTGGAGAGAGGAAAAAAAGTGAGGAGAGGATGAAGATGTCATCCAAAAGGAGATTTGCTGGTGCTGCAAAGTGCAGCAGTGGCCATCATCACAGGCAAGAACAACATCAAACAGCTTGGCTTGAATTTCAGCATTCCTGTCACGTAGAGACAGGCAAGCTGGACAAAATAAAAACCATTGTGACGCACAGGGAAATGTTTTTACAATGTCTCCCGAAGCCACTTAATCGCTGTTGTCCTGCTAACACCCCACAACCTCACCTGAACTTACTCTGAATACATAATGGCTTTGTGATACCACAGATTGGGTTTACAGGCTAATGTTGTTGTAACAAAAGCACCATTTTTATTTAATCCCTCACATTATTCCTAAATCGGTAAACACTGGTAGTGTGACAGCAATGGATACATATGTCATGATGGTACTCTCACATATATGTAGTTGTAATCCGCCTACTGGCTTCAAATTCTTCCTCAGTTACATATCACATTCAGAGCTCAGGTATAAGTAGGCTACTGAACACCAACACGATATGACATGACAACAGAGCCTTATGTTGACAAGAGGACAAGTAACATCTAGCCTTTGACCCAGTTTGGTACATTACAAATGATGAAATAGGAGCCTCTGGGTTAATATGGCCAGCTGTTTGTTGCCACGCATTCATAATCACAAAAACATACAGACATACATGGACTGGGCAACTTTTTTGACTTCAGGGAAAGAGAACTGTTTAAAATGATTTAAAGTTCCATACCCTTAAAGGTGCAATGTGTAAGATATGCCAACATTTTAGTGTAAAACATTCCAAAAATGAACTAACATTATCAACAGAATGTGAAGCGGGGACGTGTTGACGTCGTGTCAAAGACGTGTATGATTGTGTTGCAGAGATATCTACTGAAATGAGCATGTTAAGCAGCTAGCCACGGCCCGTCCTGTCTCGTAATACCACTTGTGCCTCAGGAGGACATCGTGAGTCACAGTAGTGTCCGGCTTGATCTCAGTCCAACATGAGAGGATGAAGAAGTAGAATTCCTTCAAAGGATTGTCAATACAGGGTCTGTGTCGATTTAGTTTGTTTATTGGATCAAAAGGGGCAGAAACGAGAAAATGACACGTAATTTGGTTTCGTTCCCCAGGAGATTACTTCGCTGGGAGGAGAGCGTGCGGCAGCGACGGAGCTTCATTTAGCGGCTATAGCCACTCGAATTCAGCCAGCAGAAACCCCAGCCTGGGGAACTGCCACGACTCCCCACAGGATCAGCAAACTTTCCATTTCTGCCGTTACTCATGTTAGAACCAGCGCTGCACGGACCGTACAGCCCCCTGGTGGTGGCAAAGTAAACACGAAAATGGCTCCAAACAAAAGGAAAACTCAAGATATTCAATTAAAAGTAAATTAGTGTAAATTCTTGAAGCTTGAACAAGTTTGGAATTCTTTCTTGCTAAAAGACTTAAAAGATTAATCTATTGTCAAATTGTTGAGGCATCATTTTCGTCGTCGCTTGAATAATCAATGAATCACCGTTTCAACACTAGATATCAATACCACATGATGAAATCCAGATTTGAAATGGGCTGCAAATGCATTGAGATGGATGAGAGAAATTAAATCCAAGTATGAATGACTGGATGAGGGAAAAACAAGCTCATAACAGAACTGTCTGACCGAGGAAGGTCAGGTTCGTTCTGGTCTGCTATGCATTTTTAGTGGATTCAGACAAAGACACCAGCTGTTAGAGCTTGTGAAACTCATTAGCTTTAGTTATGTGGCTTTGTGTGATTCTCACAGGCCAAACACCAGAGCCAATTGTGCTAATTAAATGCTAACTAAAATCTATGAGATCTGCTCTTTCGTATGCAAAAACCTTCATCAATCACTGTTAGCCAACCAGCAGAGGATTACCAGAATCAGCACACACTGGTCAGAATTAGAGGATTGTAGAAACAATGTGGGGATTTAAAACATTCATATTTACTCATTAGTGGGTTCGCAGGAATTAGGCCATGGCAGTGAAAGTAAACAGGAAGTGGAATTTTACTAAGAAACTGGATAAATACCTCTCTACTGATTACTGTCCTTTTAAGCTTTTAAAACAACACATCCTGTATTATTTATTACACCTTTCTGACAATAAGACCCAGGAATCTAAGCTCAGTCCATCTGGTGCCATTTCATTTGAACTCTTCAAACACATCCTGGATTTCTAAATGTGTCACTAATGAGCAGCTTAGTCTCTCCCTCATAAAGATAAGTTATGCACAACCCACAGTAACTCTAACCAAGACATCCTGTAACTAAAAGTCAAAATGGGTAAATTGATTCTGGATCTTTGCACCCATCCAGCTTCACCTAAATATTTAACCAAGGATATTAAAATATTATAGCTGCTGTTCAGCATCCACTAAAACATCTTGGTTTAGTGCGTTAGCATGCCAGCATTTCTTATTAGCACTAAACACCAGGCACAGCTGCAGTTGATGGGAATGTCATTAGTTTAGCAAGTATTTTACCATATATTACAGTTCATTTAGCTGACGGGTTTGTCCAAAGTCACTTACAATAAGCCAAAGTAATGTAAAAAGTACAATTTTGTTGATGGCGCTGGAGTAAGAATCCGGAGATAACCAAAATGATTATCTGCATTTCAGGGCATATTACAATCTGAACCAAAAGATTTCAACTTCATAAAAAGTCAGAGGATCACCAAAGTCAGTAGGATTCATCGTCTGGGAGCCATGAATATCTGCACCAAACGTTGTACCGATACTCAACAATATAGTGTAAAACCTTAACCTACTGGTGGCACTAGATGAAAAGTCAGGGGATCAGATCGTGTTTGTAGAGGGCACGAACAGCACCACATCTAAATGATGTGATTGTGGAAAATATATGGATTTTTAACTCTCTGAAACTAAAAAATTTAATGCAAAGTAATATTATTTAATCGGGATAAAGAAGAATATGCTGTGCTCTATCAAATCCATCCAAGTGTCTCTTGTGGTCATCGCTCAGATTGGAAATATTTAATAAGATCAAGAGTTATAAAACTGGAGGAAACACACAAAATAATGGAGAATACACAACTACTTGAACAACCCTACAAATGTGATCATACTGTAGCTAAATCTATGTGCCCACTTCATAATTGATGACATTAGTGTTAAATGTGAGTTATTTCCGCTCAGGCACAGATATACGCTGAGGAGATTTCTTTCTCAGATTGTGACGCCTGATTCTGCTGCTGTGAGCTCTGACTGTCATATGACTGAGCGTGGTTGCTTGGGTTGGTCTAGAAGTGGAACCCACATAACTTCGCATACAGAACAAAGAGAACACTTGAACCAAAGCACATACTTTTTTACTTTACTTCTCCTCCCTTTTATGTTTGCTATATCTCTTTTTATCATGCCCACTCAAATCCTACAGGAAGCATAAAAGCGAAAGGTTTTCCTCCCAAACACTTTGATAGCTCCTGACTGAGTTTTCTGTTTACGTTAAATGCTGAATGTGACGTTAAACTCCAATCCTCTCCGAGACTTCAAAGCTCAGATGTTAAGGGAGCATGCACAGTTGAACTTTGACAGAGGGGGGTTGTGATGAAGCATAATCCACAATAGGTTATTCTCCATCACGGGACCAGGAGGTCACCAACAAATTCCTTGCAAGCACATAAAAAGGTGGAAATGTGTAGCTAAAGAGTAGAATGACTTATTTCAAATGACCAATGGGATAACACATAAGATCTGCTTCTATTAAGGCAATAGCTCCAAAAAAAAAAAAGAATTCCTGACCGCAGGTGTGTATAATTCTTATGTACATAAGTATGAATAAACATTTTGTTCCAAAAAAATTTTAAAAATAAATCATCCATTTCCTGTGAACTTAGTAATCATGATAACTGTCCATAGAGCCTTTACCAGGAGCTTGGTTCATTTGTTCTGAAGAAAACAGCATCATCTGACATTCAAAGCAGCATCATTTGCTCGAGGTCACGCTGTTTGAAGGCGGCCGTGTGCAGATAATGTGTGTCAGCTATGACTACACATGTGTTCCTGTTCATCCAGCTTTGGGCTAATACCACACTGTATGCGATAGCAGAATGCTCACTGGAGGATTTAACGCTGCCAAGCATCAAACAGCTCCTTTCCAGTAGTTTTGTCAGCCAGTCTGTAACACACTGAATTGTGAGAACTCATTTATAGTGCAAAGCTGCTTAGCAGAGATTTGTCTACAGTTTTCACATTCTCTGATTCTACAGTGAACCGTGTGTGTGTGTGTGTGTGTGTGTGTGTGTGTGTGTGTGTGTGTGTGTG
>CALSBV010012177.1:73165-145091 GCA_943590825.1 Bovichtus diacanthus
TCTATCTATCTATCTATCTATCTATCTATCTATCTATCTATCTATCTATCTATCTATCTATCTATCTATCTATCAAGATTGAGAGTGTGAGATTAGCAAACAAGCAGAAATACATAGCTAAAAGTAAGGACGAATCATCTTAAATGAATAGATATATGTTTAAAATACATAACTAAATGTAATAGATACATGTTTACAATACAGTCTGTAAAGGATAATGCGCCTCACCGTATATATATACTTCATGACGGACTAAGTGTGTATACATGTTTTGCGCATATGGTGTATGATGTGAAGGAAATGCTAAGATCTGTGAATTACTGAAGCAACGTTACCAAAGGTAAACGTAAAAGGGAAAAAAAAACATCCTTCACTACATGCACTCATAATACATTTTGCATGATATATGACATTACGTGAGCAACCGAGGAATGAAAGCTCGGACTCCCCTCTCCAATGGTTGCTTCCATGCTCCTAAAAATAGCCCATTCATTCTAAGCATATAGACCTCCAGGCCACAAGCAGCTCCATCGTCACAGCTGTGCCTCTCAGATTCACTTATAAAAGTTGATGAGACAAAGCAGGCAGTGCATTTATTGAATCAAAGGCCAACATGTTGACTGAGCAGTGTTCAGTATTGCGTGTGCATATTGTGAGTTAAGAGCACATCCCTCCGGCCCTCAGGTGTAGTCCATTACGCACAGACAGAGATAGATGGATAGGCATTTAGTCAGGCTGCTCTGCACTGAACATGGCAGGTCTCGGTCTGACTGACAGGACACAGTAACGTGTCCGGTTTAAGTGCACGGTATCATTCAGAGACACACCCATCCACTGTAGCAACACATAGCACATGGCATGCAGTGTCATCCGTTTTGGTTTGAATCCTGCTTAATACCTTGTTAAAAAAAGATCTGCAGTAACGAGGATACTAGACAAGTACCACAGAAACACTGTCTCCCATATGAGACACATATTACCATAAAGAGCAATAAAGTCACTATAAACGCCCTGCATAGCCCCACAGACACAGTTTAAATCCCTACAGTGATATTTCCAGAATATTGCAGTGATTTTTCATTTGGCACGTTATGCTGTCTCTTCACACTTTGTTTTCAGCTTGGCAATAGAAGCACTGTCATACCAGCACTAACCGGCTCTAACTCTCCATTTTTACAGTGTCTCATTAATTATATAGCTGTAATCACCAAAGACACAGGTAGTTAGGAACAGCTGTATCAGGTCATAAAGATACAAGGCTTTTACACACATACTGCATGGGCATCAGCCCACACCTCGATCCGATCAGTGCCCATGCACATTTCAGCTTGTAATCACATGCTGTAATCAGATGGTGTGGAATGAACTGATCTGATCTGAGATGAAGTGGCAAACAGTCTTTTTGATAAGAGATGGAACCACATGATGCACACACGTGCCTTCAGTGAGAGCAGCAGGGGTCTCTTTGTGTATCAGTGTATCATGTCATGTGTTATGGAGCCTGGTCAGGAAAACATGTGCAGCTGAATATATATATATATATATATATATATATGTGTGTGTGTGTGTGTGTGTGTGTGTGTGTGTGTGTGTAGGCCCTACACGTTTTATTTATAGTGACACTATTGCTCTGTGGAACCACTACAATATTCCTTATTACCCAAGTGTTGCTGTGATTGTAGGCCATCTTGCCCTCCTGTCATTTATTGAAGTCTTTACATAAGGACAATCACAACACCTCAGACATTATTTGAAATGCAAGGGATGGCCTGCCCTACATCCGCGCGCTCATCCTTACATAACATTTTACCTTCACAGCCCTGGTGTTCCACCCTCACAGACCCGTCTTTCTGTATCCTAACATCCCCTGCTCCGGATATCCTCATCGGAGCCGCCGCCGGTGATGCTCCGGCGGCGGCGGAGAAGCTTCTCCTGCTCCGGTGTCCCTTCGCCAGCGTCCTGCAGCACTGGTAACACACCGCCCAAGCCTGCTCCTCATTGATGGGCTGGCTGTAAAGCCTCAGTATCTCCTCCAAAGAGAGTCCCTCCAACACTCCTGCTTCCTCCGGTGAATTCATCGTGTTGCGATGCTGCTGCTCATCCCGGTGAGTCGCTGCAGCAGCATCCGTCAGCCGTCCGTGGTCCCCGCATCGCTGCTCGGCCATCCTTTCATTATCTCAGCGCAAGAGGCCCGATAAGGAGAACAGGTCCAGGCCGATATGTGAGAGGGAACTTGGAGGCATTGATGCTGCCCCTCCTTCCCGGGGCAGCAGCCAGCAGAACACCGGTGGTTGTTTCTCCGCGTCCGTCCGCCCGATGTCGCGTTCAGGTTTCGGTACCAGCAGCAGTCATATGACGGTGTGTGGGGTTTGTGTGATTGTAGCCTTCGTGTGTGTGTGTGTCTCACATCACCACCCAGCAAGCCAGGCTCACTCCTTCATCACATGATCTCTCTCTCTCTCTCTCTCTCTCTCTCTCTCTCTCTCTCTCTCACACACACACACACACACACACACACACAGAGAATGTCCATGCATCCATCTCCTGACTTTTGAGAGATGGATTGGTTGATTTAAAGACAGGGCAGGCTCTGATGCGAGATGATATTTTTCTTTCTTTTTCAAATTCAGTGTGGTTCTTACAGTTCATTTAAGCATGTTTAATTGGAGTCAAAATTGGATTACCGTAATCCAATTCCCAGAGGCTCCAGAATCTCAGGGGCCCAAATCCTAAATCCACTTTTAATTGTTTTTAGGTGCTTTCAATTCATCACTAATGTTGTAAGGGAATTTGCACCACTAAAGTAAAGTACAATATCAACTGAGGTGGTGTACTAGTTTGCGCTCTCACGAGTGCCTTTAACTGGAATAATTTAAAGCTATTTCAAAAAAGTCCTTATACACATGTTTTTATACATCGTTCTCATTTTTCTTTGTCCATTTTAACATTTGTTTTAAAGCAACACAGATGTATTTCTTTGTGCAGTTTATTCGTTTCTTGTAATTAGCAATATAGTAATTGATTCTGTTTATGGATGTTTATTGAGCATATTGGGCACAAACATTTCTTCTCTGAAAGCAGTTCTATTTTGTCAGTCTCCTTTAATAATTTCATTTAATCATGTATGCTTTATTGTGTGTCTTTTCTTATTTATTTGTCTTGTTCATGTGTTTACAGTACTTTCTTATATGTGATACATTAATTGTATTTTACTGATTTTTTTGTTATATAGATTCAACATGTTCTTGGTTAATATTTTTCTATCATTATTCCTGGATTTTGTTGGAGATTAAACGGGAACTACGCTTATTTCCAGAACTCATACATGTTATTCCTATGGTCGAAGACAGTCCAACAATATTAGTGAACATGAACAACTCTTTTCCAAATCCAGTGTTAAAACTCAAATGTGTGATGTCCTCATGTATAAAGTCTGGCTCCATGGACAACGCATTGGGAAAGATGTTATAGACGACACTGAGAGCTCCCAGAGGAATGTTCTGAGTATATGTGGATGTTTTCTGTTTAACAACTGACAACACCTCAAGAGAATAAGGCTCATTTGGCTATAAAAAAAAGGAAAACATTCTGTGCGTCCACAAAATCAGTCCCCCAATCATTGTCTTCAGGGCAGCTCCAGACTTATAGGCTTGATGACATCACAAGTTTAAGACTCGCTTCTCTGGTTTCTGGCTTTGAGAGAGAAGAGCTCATGTTCACACATATTCATTTAGGTGGTGTTCCCCTTTAAATTTCCCGACAGTAAAGCAGTTAAAAGTGGCTCTACCTCGACCTCGCTTACATGTCAATGCATCAGTAATAATTAGGGTTTTGTTCCTGATAGTATGCACCACACATTCAAATATTATGCAGGGATCATATCTAAAGTGTCTGTTTGGTGCCCTCTGCTGTCGCTGTCTTCAGCTGTCCTCCATGTTGAAACTGGAGTATTTTTCTTGTAGCTATGTGGATTCCAGAAGGATTTCTGCTCAAGCAGGAACTGTACTTGAAATTGCCTGTGGCTCTGCATATGATCATGAGTCATCACGAGGCTTCACAGAGGATCTCTCTTTATTTCTCTCACATGGGCATCGCCATATAAACCCCACCATATTCACAAAGTATTCGGAATTATGTTCAATCCAAAATAAGTCTGAGAAATCATAAGCGACATAGTGGTCCTTTAATAATGTATTCACAAATTAACACGTTTGATATGATTTATTCATCAATCATATTTATTCAATCAATGGCTTGCACAATACTCTGATACGGATCTTATATAACAGCTAATATACACATCATGAGACAAGAACACACTCATATCACGTCTTCGTTACACAATGCCTGACCCCACAATCTCAGAAACGCACACCAGATCTGGTTGCCATGGGTACAGTGACAACATTGCACCAATATGTAAACACTAATCACCGATACAGAAGATGCAGCTATCGACACACACCAGCATATGTGGAATGACACAATAAATATACAACTTTGCAATATGATTTAGTTATCCATTTCACATGAAAACAAATCTGTGTAGAAGAAAAATAAACTGTAAACAAGAACAATAATTAAAATTCCTTTTTTGTCCCTTGGTTGTAAAAGTGGTAGAAGCTTGCTGATGAGCCTTTTCACCACAAGGAATGAACATGCAGCGTTGTCGTTCATGCAGCTGATGAGGCGACAGAGAGCGGGAGCGGGGGGAGGAGAGGGAGGTTTGTATTCAACACTCAACATAAAGACAAAATGGGGGAAGTGTTACATTTTAAAGTCCAACAGGTTGCAATCGATCTTGTAGTAGACGTAAGGGTAATACTCCTGCTGGCTCAGGTTTAGGCCTGGGATGTCCATCGCAGACTGAAAAAAAAAAAAAAGAGTGCGTTAGTTTTAGTGTGTGTAAGCAGCCAATAGTAAGAAATGAGCACCACCTTTAAGTTCAAATGAAAACGGTCTGAGAAAAACGCAACAGCATGTAGAGCTGAGCAAAAAAAATGTCCAACTTTCTTAACATTAAAACCTATTTACACAAAATTGTTAAAAGACTGGAAAAGACTATATTTCGTATATTAAGGATACATTTGGTATGGACATACTTTGGAAACATGCCAACAGTGCGTTTATTAAATGTTTTTTATATTTCAATGTGTCCATATCTTTGATATTCAACTTGTTATGAGTTCATAGAGACCAAACACTTGATTGTGCTCCTTGTAGTTTCTGAGATACAGCCATTTTCCTATCATACTATATTTAGTCTTTGGGCACATGGGACTACATACTGTTTCTTCCTAAAATATAATGAAATAAATATTTTTTTCCAGTAGTCCCAAGTGCCCAAGGACTAAATATAGTATTATAAGAAAAACTCACTTCTCAGTCAAACAGTTTCACCAATTTTGAAAATGTCTTCAGATTCTTTGCAGAAAATCAAACATTTCAATTGCAGGCACAAATGTGTGAAATCAATACAGCTTTCTATCTCAATGAAAAAAACATCATTTGATACGCGATTACAAGTTCACAGCATGATTGTATGGAGAGAGGTTGAGACCGCTGTAGTATCCAGCTTTGTCCATTAGACGGAGCACCTGCTGTTCTGAGGGGTAGAGAAGCAGAGACTGCAGCAGTAGAGACTCCGTCCGTGTCCCACATGGACACCGCTGCTACTCTACATACTACTTCTACTTCCGAAAATATACTGTTTTTGAGGTTAGTATGCAAAACAAATCAACATACGTTACCATATTGGTAACAGGAAAGTATTCAATACATGAAATGTTGGCTGTTAATCAAACTGAGCCTAAAGATGTCACAGGCAATTAACCTCCAAAAAGGGAAAAGACATTTTTTTCCAGCTGCGAGAGAATAGAGCAAATCGACAGTACACTCAAAGATCGACCATATTTAGCATTCATAAAGTCTGGTTTGCGTATACTATCTCTTTCTCCTTTCTTCTTCATCATCTTCATTCTTTATATTTAGGTTCATATGTAGCTTACTTCCCTCTTCATGCTTAGTTGGGTTTGGTAATTCTTATATTTTTATGTTGGTATTTTGCCAATACTGCACCCAGCTGTGTATTGCAACTGTTGCACAACAATTTCCCTCGGGATAAATAAAGTTCTACCTTGTCTCATCTTATCTTATAAATGTGAACACACTACAGAATTCAAATCTTCTTCAAATGAATTGTGCTTGGTTAATTGTGTAATGTGGCTTCAGGACACGCAGCATGTTCTGATGTTGAAATGACTGCAATGTTTACATCTAAAACTGGATTCAAATGTTGGAAAAGCCAAAACAAATATTAATGCATTTTAGCACAAAGAAGTACGAGTCTCCAGAAGAGAAATGTGTTTGTACAGTATGGTATTTAGCATTCCTGGTATGGATTTAATATATACCGAGATAACATTTTACATCCTAACTTCTGCCATGATAATCATATTATTGCGTTGTTATAGGAAAAGCCTATGTTGCTCCAAGATGTGCAGTGATTTTGCTGATGCTACCACGTTGTAGTGAGAACCTTCACACAGTATTATCCCAGTGCTCACATCAATGATTGCTGCTGCGCTGCTGTCCAGATGCTTGTACAGGTCATTGAGCACCTCCCTCAGCCTCTTCATGGTCTTCTTGCTTGGCTGCAGGAGCATGGCCTGAAAGTTCACCGGCAGCCCATATCTGGAGATAACATTACATAAACATGCTCATCAATTTCCTTTCTTTTATTATTCATTACTATTAGCAATTATTCACTGCGGCCAATGAAAAGGAAGCAAGAACTGTCAAATGACACTTTATTTTATAAGTAGTTGTATGCATGGCTGATATTAAGACTGTATTTCTGAGCGAAGTACCTTAACACAGATTCCACAAAGACCCTTAGTGCTTTGATGTGAATCCATGTGATGAAGGCTTCACTGAAGTTCACTTTGAGCCATCGGACGAGTGGGCCCTGCAGAGAACAGATGCAGATTAGGGTTGGATGCCTTTGGGATGTGGCAGTTTTACAATCTCTCCCAAACAGGAGAAGAAGTTTTCTTCAGGTTTCTTATCAAAACCACATTTGGCAGACAGGTCCTAAAGACAAAGATAGAGCTACATTTCTCTTTCTGTCCTCACAGAAGAAATGATGCGACACCACTGAAAACATTTGTTTACTGCACTGGATTCACGTTTATGTCTGGTCAGAGTGTTCTGACTGCGGCTGTCAGCACAGCACCAAGATTTCCAAATGCATCAGACTCTTCAAATGGCCTGGTAAATGGAAAAAGAATAATCCGGTCAGATAAAAAATAAAATAAAATCTAAAAACTGCTTTTGTAAAACTACTAAATTGACATTACACGAATGAAAAGATTGCTTACTGTGCATGTCGTCTGGAGCGACTTTTCTCGAAAAGTACTTAGTAGGATTGTAATACGCTTCATTATCAATTCTCAGTTGTTGATTGACACATCGCCGCACGACAAAAAGGTCATTTTGAAAATTTTAATTTAATTTTGAAAAATGAAATAATCCTTGGTGTAAAGGATTCCCTATCACAGGCCGGATTTAGGCGCTTTAAGTTTATCTTCATAATGTACTGCTCAGAAAAACATGAAGTATGCTTGACAATAATGAATCATATGCACAATTTATATAGTGGATAAAGAGCCACGGCATGCCAAGCCACTTGTTTGGTTCCTTGAAAAGATCAGAATGAGGACTTAAGCACCCAGCGTGGATTTATATTAATAAGCAAGTTTTAGCAGCCACGCATTGCAAACACATCTTCAAAAGAAAGCTACACAATAATTATTCACTTTAACATTTTTTTTTTTTTTTAAACAACCAATTGAAAATGATTTCCGCTTCCATCACTTACAAACTGCTTCTTCTTATCTGTGGAGAGCCGTGTCATCTCCTCTTTGTCTGCCTTCATCTCCTCTTCATTGTACTGGAATTCTCTCACTGTGAACCTAGAAATAAGATGTTGAGGGCAGAAATGAGCTTCATTTGATCATGAATATTATTGCTATAAACCCTGTGATCACTGTCCAGTTGATATATTTAGTTAGAGCTATTTATATTTGCCTAGCAGTCTGGCTTCTTTAAAAGCTCATTTTCTCACATTGACACATTTTACACCTCTTTGTTTTTGATTTATACAGTTCTGTGCAATGATAGTGTGTGTTCACTCAGTATGACGACTCTTACTTGTTCTCTCTGGCTTTGTGTTTGAAGTCATCAATGGCTTTCATAAATAGAGTGACACTGAACAGTCCACTGTCATTGTCTTCAAATAGCAAACTGGAGGTAAAGACAGGTACGTGTTAAACTGCGTTGATGATGTTCATCACAAACCGTAGATGAATGGGCATATACTGTAAATCCAAATCCCGTAAAACAAATCACCTACTAAAAAAGCAAATACTTGTGTTTCTCTGACAAAATGTGTTTAATCTAATATTGTATTTGACATGGCTTACTGTGAGGATCGAGGAACCACCATCTCAGCCAGTGATTCATACGTTTTCTGCCAGTCAGCGTATGCCGTCCTGAAAGAACAAAGGACGAGGAGATACTAAGAGCGCATCTCATTTATCTTTCTCCAGAATTATGCTGCCACAGGTTTCTAACTTAACCATTGCATTCAAACATGCTTGCAATACTAGAGAAATAATACTCACTTTGGCACAACTACCAGCAGAGTGATGAGGTACTCCGAGTCAAGTACAAAGTCTTCCTTCTTGACGATGTCAGCCAGGCTCCTGGTCAGCAGGCTCCCCCTGGTGGCACAGAGCAGTGTTACAATAACATGGACGGTACATAGAGAAGGTGCCTGGTGTTGACAAAGCATTTCAGAGAGTCACAGTGACTTTTCAGACCATGCTGACACGATCATGGAAACATGGTCAGTGATCTTTGAAGTTAATATATTTTTGCTAAAAGGCACTTTGATGATCGTTTAAAAAGGCTGGTCAGCATAGCTACATTACTTCCTGTGGAAAGCCTAAATATAGCGTTAGACGTGCACATTTGTACATTACTTACGCATTCTTTCTTTCTAAGTTCTGCAGGTTTCCCTTCAGGTTGTTATAAGCTGATGCTCTGGACTTCAAGTCATTGTCAATCTGGGTTACTTGCTGAAAAAGATGAAAAACATGGTTGAAATTGTTTATGACTGACAACTAAAATACAGAGTAACGTGCTCTTTAAGCCAAGACACACCTCTACACAGAGCACCTCAGAGTCACATATGTGCACAAAGGCTGGATAGGCCCAGTGGAACATAAAACCTACATTAGCGCTCTACCACACAAATAGATATAGACAATTTACAGAATAGGTACCAGATTTTTTATTTTATTTTTTAAGCTTCTGCTTCAAATGTCTGTCATAATTATTATTTTTTTTATTTACGAACAAAATTCTTAAATTTGAATAAAGTGATTCATCAGATTAAATGAGTTCGCCTTTTTTATTAAATGGATATAACTCGTCAGTCGCAACATAAATACATATGTGGTTGTATAAATGTCATTTATGGTGCTGTTTTTTGAGCGCAGTGAAAACGTTGTTCTTGAAAAGCTAAACGCCAACAAATATAGACTGAAGTAGCATATTTTGTTAGATAAAAACTTATGAACGCTCCAGAGTTAATGGAAATGTTTGGCTCACACATCCGGAAACAATCCTACGCAGCCACCCCTGGAATCTAATTCTACAAATAGCATAATACTAATAATATTAGTGTAGCCTGATCTTTATCTGCAACTGTGCAGAAATGCCAGGTTTAAACAGAATGAAGAACATGCAACAAATGAAAATGTGCACAGCATTGATATGTTGATTAAGAATCCGAATGAAGCTTTGAAGCTTCGAACTAGTTGGTACAGCCCTCGAAATATCTGTACAAATATTGATAAACGTGCATGCTGAATTCAACATTTTAAAAGTGACTGAGAGACCTACCTTTGAGACGATTTCAGAGATGTTTTTAAGTGACTGTTTGATGGGATATTTCGCCATATCCCATTGAAATCTTGTGATATAGGTGACAAGATCAACTGAAAAAAAGACAACAAAAGACCTGTCAGGCTATTATCAGCTTATTATCGCATTATAGTCAAACAGAAGTTGGATAAAGCTACAAAGATATGACAGTGATTTCAAATCTGATCCATCAGATAATTGTTTAGGTAGATAGATAGATAGAAAGATATTATTTTAGGATTGTGAAGAATATCTAGAATCAGTGTGTTGTTCACTTATTATCATTATTAACCAGTAAACCATGACAGCTTTTTTTTTTGAGTACTAAAATAATGTGGCCACATTGTGCTGAAGCCATCACTGTACCTCCGTTGGCCAGCAGGTTCTCCTGTACTTTGTCTCGACTGTCTTCCAGCACGTCGGCCATGTACTGAGCAACCTTCTTCACCACACTGTGAAGAGCCAGGAGACATCAAAACACGCCATGCCAACACAAACAGCATGCACAAAGCCAGCGTCGACCACCACGACCTCATGCCCCAAATTGAACACAAACACACACACACACATCAAAACCTTTCACATATTCCTGTTACGGTAATTTTCTGACAAGGCAATTTATAATATGGCAGACTTGCAGAGTTCAGGATTTTTAACCACACTGTTCAGCAGCACATCAAAGCAGAACTGTGTCTACAGGAGTGAAGCCAGGGAAAGACTGAGAGCCAAGTCACATCTCCTGCCTAAAAAGTTCATAAGAAAGTACATCTGCCACTTGGGTTTAATTTTGTCTATAAAAATCTATAAAACATTTTTTATTGTTCGTATAATAACAAAATAACCCAAAATCCAAATAATCCAATCAAAACTTCAATGAAAACAATAAATGCATTAATGGGAATTTTGAAGAATTCAATCGCTTTTTTTTTTTCTCCCAGATATGCTACACAGAAACTTCCAAAAAAGAAACAAGACTAAAGACTGTAGTCAAACAAGTGAAACCGTGTTGCAAGGCTGCTCTTTCGCACACTCTTGGAAATATCTACAGAGGAAGCAAAGCCAAGCTCGGTCAGTAATGACTGTGTGTGAGTTTTTGATGTCACTATTTCCAAAGGACTATAAATTGCACTCAAACATACTCGCGGCACATAAGTCATTGGGTATAAATATGACTAAAGAAAGAGCTGCTGGTGTGTCACCCAACTGTAAATTGCCAAGTTTAGATTGCGAGGCCCGCTAGCCTCAGGCCCCTGTGAAATTCCTCATTGTTCCAAGGTAAGGGAAGGGATTAGGGAAGGGTAAACCAGCTACATCAGAGTCAGGAGTGCTGCACAGGTTCGGACATTGTTTTCATGTCCTTTAAAACACAGACAGTGTTTCCTCAGAGAATAGTAGGGCTGAACCATTTGGAAAAAAGATCTAATTGCAATTATTTTTGACTGATATTGCAATTGCGATATGATATGTCATGATATCGGAGGGAATGATAATTTTTGCATCATTATTCTCATTTTCATTGAAAAATTATATTAAAATGATCATGGTGTGAATTGTAGCGAGGATCTGTAAGAAAGATTTTGTCTCAAGCCTGTAAAATATGATTTGTAGGCCGGGACATCTCTGCAGCACCACAATACTTCATTCAGAATGGTATTTTGACACATATTTACATTGATTTATATTTTTAACAAATATGGCGCCTCCTGAGATTGGGATATTGCACCAGTCCATATTGTGATTTCCATATAATTCCTATTAATTGTTCAGCCCCAGAGAATAACAATGTCAGAATACAGCAGGTAGCATACCTTTCAACAAAGGAGTCTAATTTGGCCAATTCATCCGACAGCCCAACCAAGACATCTAGGGTCCCCACCTGTTTTTGAACACAAAACGTGAAAAGTAAAACATCAGCACATTATGACTTTTGAGTCATCAGTCCTGAGATTTGTGTCGTTTTGGGGTCAGCGAGGGTTGTGTTTTAACAGTGAAATCTGAGGTTCAATCCGTCTACAGTCACATCCCGGGGGCCCTATGTGCTTATGATGGCGCCTCTTTGTGCAGAACCGCTCATGCATTGCTAACAGTTCCAGGAGAACATTACAGGCCCGTGTGGCTGCAAGGTCAGCGGGGTTACTTCACCTTCAGCACAGAGAGGAACCGAACCACACAAGCTGGGCTGCTTTGTGGATAAAAACTTTACCAAACTAACGCTTCAACATGCAGGCAACAGATCTGTGTAAAGACTGCTTCCCATACACACAGTCAGCTTATTCTTGACAGCGGATATATAAGGTGAGTGATTTTCACATTACCTTTACATGCAAAGACCACCATTACTTTTTTTTTTTTTTTTTTTTTTAAATAGATGAAAAATAACTATGAATAGTGCGAGAAATAAATCCATGTCAACATTAAACCATGTCCATAGATTAATTACTGCAAAGTAATTACTGTACTTCCTCCAGCATGTGAGAGACAGTATGAAACTGTGATGAATCCATTCTAACCTTGAGGTCTGGGATGTTGAACTTGTGGTTGGTGGAGAGGTTGTTGTTACGTGTTGTGGCTGCCATCATTTGGTCCCATGTCTGCTGGCAGGTCTTCTCTCCCGGTGCAGAGATCAACCAAAACTCTGTCATGGTTACAGCCCTGGAGCAGCTAGATGGAAACTGAGAGGAACATTGCATTTAGACTAATAACTGTGTTATAATACAGCTCCACAGTTAATAAAACATTGAGAAACACTGAGTTTGTCTCTTTCTCAGCAGCAGGGATTTGGCTACAGTAGAGGTAAAGTACTGTGTTTACATGCCTCCTGTCTTTAGCGACATCTTAGCTCCAGAAAGCACTGGCACTGTTTGCCACTAAGCAAGCTAATGCAATCCTGCTACACCAGCAACAGGAGCTCATTCAGAGTTTAAGTCCTTTACAGGCTGCACTGCTTCGTTAACACTACATATGTTAATTTCCTGACTGTTAACAAACGTCACAGAGCCATAAATAAGAATTAAACGGTACTATATTCAAACCGAAGCTAACAGAAAAAGATGGTTAAGGTCAGGCAACATTCAGAAGGGATTAGCTACCGTTAGCCACTTAGCTTCGCTCACAACAACAACACAGCTAGTGTTCAACATTTTGACTCACCTGTGAATACAAAAATGTGGCCGTTTATAGTGGGGAAATGTAGCTGTTAATATCGTTTCTATGGCTTGATAATATTCATAGTTGCCATTCAATAGAGTTGGTGAGGTCTCCTGACAGCAGCATCAGAGTCAGCTGATCTGAGGGGAACCGGAAGGCCTCACAGACGATCTGCTGCTCACTGAGGAATCAGCGACCACCGCTGGTGGACAGCGGTACTGCAGGGCAAGTCTCTGCCGGCGTCAGAGTGAGTCTGGTTCTTGGGAGTGAGTTTGATGCTCAGGTTCGAGGACACTTCAGTGGGGCTTGTGAACATACCGTAATGCAAAAGAGGCCAAGTCATTTAGATAAAGGAGGGGCTCAATAACTAAATGCATGCAACAGCACATAGATCAGTAGTCCTAACTGCCAGTGAATTACTCAGCCTACATTTACTCAAGTACTGCTCTTGAGTACAATTTTGATGTAGGGGAGACTGGGGACAGTTGCAACACTTTTCGCATTTCTCTCAGTTCCTCAGAAACTATTTGGTTTAGACCTACCAAATTTTGATATATTAAGCTTACATCTGTCTGGTAATTACTCATAACATTTAAAGATGATTACACAGGACAGATCGTTCACAATATTTATTTGAATGGAAGAAGTCAGATGTTGCAACTGACCCCAACCCTGGGGACAGCTGTAACACACATCAGGGACGGTTGCAACATGTTAAAAAATACATTAAATTTCACTAATTAACTTTTGCTTTTTGTCTCAATGAGCAGATTATTCAAAAAATATGTAATGTTTTACAATAATATTATAGTTGTATTTATTTATACACTAATATTATGGTATTATTTATTTATTTAGTAATTGTTTTTTTTTCAGTATTTAGTCATATTTTTTGTAATGGCATCAATACGCTACCTTAGAAGACAACAGTTGACAATATTATATATTTGGGTGAAATATCCTTATATTTACCTCAAAGTCACTTGTGTATGTTGAAAAAAGGAATACAAATTTATATTTCAGTGAAATATCCTTCTAAATACCCCACAATGACTTGTGCATGTATAAAGCTTATGTAAAAAACAATACAAATATGTATTTGGGTTAAATATTCTTTTAAATTACTCAAAAATTACATGTTTTTTTGGGGAAAATGCTGATGTGTGGTCTGTTATGATATGTCTGCTTAGCTTAGGGACAGTTGCAACAACTTGTTGTCAGCCATGACAGAACATCATGTGCTAGACAAAGACCTTGAGACATGCTAACCATGTCATTTAGAAGTCAACAAGTGATTCAAACTAAGTACGTTTGGATTAATTCATACAAATGGTCAGGACAGTATCACAAAAACAAAGTTGATGAAAAAAATTACTTTCATACCTCCAGAACTAGTTATTTTTCAATAAATGCAGCAGCAGATGTAGAATGTGTTTACTTGGTGGCGGGAGGGTCTAACTGAGCATGTACAGTATGAGTGTCATCCCTCTCGCATGTTTCTGATTGTAGGAATAAGACTTGTTGCAACCGTCCCCAGTCTCCCCTACTTGTGCGTTACTAGTATTTTGATTTTCTGCGTCTTTATTCTTCTACTCCACTACATTTTAATTCTAGTATTTTTGTATTTTTTCTTCAGTACGATTTTGAATGCATGACTTTTAATTGTTACAGAGTATTTTTACATTGCAGTATTGTTTCTTTTACTTAAGTAAAAGATCTGAATACTTCTTCCACCACTGCTAACTGCCATGAATAAGGACTTAGCAACAAAAATGTATTTAGGTGAGGCTACATGTTTTTATTTTTGACATGGAACTTAACCAAATTTCCTGAATTGCAAGATGTTATAAGAACTCCACCCCAGACTTCAGTCAGCATTCCAAGTGATTACCTTGGAGAAGGACCCTGGCGATCTAAGTCAGCAGCATTTCAGACTTTAGAGTTACTAAATTTGGAAAAGCCAGGTCAGGTTTCCTGACTTTGGGTGTCTCCTGCACAGAATCTGAGAAAAACGCCCCCAAAGGGACATGTTTATAGTCCAGTGGGTCTGGGGTTCATTGTTTGGGACACAATGGTTGGTCTGCCTGGAGCCAACCCCGACATCAAACGGCAGGTTGAGTTTGCCCATTGCTGGCTCAAGGCCAGTCTGTCGGGATGTTATCAGGTCACACACACACACACACACACACACACACACACACACAGTCTACAGACTACTGCTGAGAGTCTGCTGTGTGATCTCTTCATGTTTTTGCAATAAATAGCATTGAATTGAGATAAAACTATTTACAAGATGTGATGCCATCCCCTCTCATGCATACCATTCAACATTATGTCCTTGCATGGACTCTATGGAAACCATCACAGCTTCTCACAGACACGTGATCATAGATTTGTCTCGAAGTTGTGTTTATGATAACGGTTTAAGGCCTGGAAGTATTATAATGGAATAGAAGCATTAAGAGCACCTCGGACTGAAATGTAGTCAGTTGCTTAATACATATTACATGGCAATTTAATTAGTAACGCTATCCATTGGAGTACAAAAAAAGGTAATCAAATTAATTCAAACATTGGAAATATTGCACCTTGTACTAAAAAATGGACGCAGCCACAAAAGTTTGAGTTCCACCAATATTCTTTCTTCTCTTTAGACATCTCAAAACATTTTCAATGAATTTTGCATATTCAGCATTTATACAAAAAAAGTGCTGGCACAAACTACAGGTGCACTGTGTGTATTCTACAACATGTGGGACACCGTTTCTTTTATGTAAGGTTTAGTTGCTGCTTTTTTAAAATCAAGGGCCACATGGAGCGCTTACTCAAAATGTTCATCTTCTACTTTCCATGTAAATAAAAAAGGATAAAAACTCCATTATCCATAAATCATCTTAAAAAACAAACAAAAGCAATGTAACATGTAATTTGTTATTACCCAACCCTTCACACACATATGCAGACACACCATCATGGGCCACATATAATGAACTTAAATACTGACACACAGCTATGTTATGAACTTATTGTAATAACTTATTCTATCTTGGCAGTAAGGAAACAGGGGTGAAATGTGCATCATTTTTTAGATTGTGTTATTGTTTGACCACCATGGTATATCTTGCAGTATCTCTCCTCCACTTTGATACTATTGTTGAAAATGACATGTCCTGGGAAAACCCAGAGATAGGTACTTCCTTTTAGGTGGCATATTGTAGAACCAAAAATGGGGACAAAACATTTTTGGGTGTGTTAAAAATTGCAGAAAACAGACATTCACTCACATTCTTGGATCAGGGCTTCAATGACATTGCTTTTGTATGTTTGTTATATTCCTGCAGCCAGCTGCTTTTATATTTCCCTGCTTAGCATTCAGATCAGTGTGAGGAAAAGTTTGTTTGGAGTTCCTTTTACTGAGCAACATTCTTTGGCAAAAAGAACTGCTGAGTGACTTAACAACACTTACAACACTAGAGTCTGTTGCGTAAGACCAATTCATGGTGGTCCATGTAATGAGTAAATAAGTTATTCTTCAAATATGCAGAGGTGCAGTAGATTTAGAGATGTCTTATATGAATGATTCTGTTTATATATTCTGTTTTGATTATAATATTAGTGTTATGCTTAACCTTTGTGCCTCAGTAAGGACCTGTTTGGCTTTGAGATTTAGAATTTTTTGATTATTTTGATTATTTTGATCATTTTGATTATTTTGACTGTCTTAATGCAAATGGAATACATGTTCCTATAATACATCTATAATAAACTGTGTAGCCAAAATACAGACACTCAGACCCAATTAAAACCCATTCTTAAAAACAGTGGCATTATGTAAACAAACTTGTATTTTAAGGCCTAAAATTCTGAAAATGTATGAATATGTGGTAGTTATGATCAGGAATGAGGAATGATGTTGGTTAAAAAGTTTCACTCAGTGAAAATTTGAATAATATTATATGAGATTTCATGGCAGTGTTTTGGGCAAGTGAAGCACAAGGGTTAAAAATAGGATAATTAATATTGTTGAAGGGGCTTTATTATTTTATCTTTTTATTGTTGTAATATGTTGTTTAATCCTCTCTGACTGGAGACTTTTGGTCAGTCGGGGTTCATCTATGCTGGCTCTTTCTAAGTCTGTGTGTTGATGTAATCTGTTTGTAATGTTTGCAAACAAGAATTCCTGCTGCACAATGCAGACGCTGGAGTATTTGCCCTCACAGTGGGTGGTACACATGTCTCGCTGTCGCATACCCAACGGCAGCGTAGCTATTATGATCCAAACAATGGAAATCAAACATTGTGCTTTACTGGAAGCCACTTTAGATGCTATGTGTGATTAGACTTACATATACATAGTCTCATGTTAGTGTCGGAGAAAACAGGCACAAAACACGGAACAGCTTTTGTGTTGCAGGAAAAGACAACCTCTGCAGCCTTTACAATGGACTCTAAGCAATAGTTTTATTAGTGAAACAAATGCTGCTATTGTTTAGCTTTTTGTTATTTTTCCCTGAGGAGTGCTCAACACTCATCTAACACACTGAAGAATTTCCCCGTTTTTGTGAATTCAAAACGGTTCTGGTTAGGGGCTAAAAGACTGCACACCATGCACTGTTGTATGATGTGGGTCAATCAGGATGGTAAAGAGGAGCACAGGAGATCTTGGTTTTTTCTTGGTTAACATATGATCTCTACGGAAGAAGAGGGCTTCTGGATGGATGGAAATTAAAAGTTAATTGAATCCTTGAAAATCCAACACTATACAGAACTTTCAAGTGAGAGCACAATTGTTCTTTGTGAATTCAAAGCATACATATTTAGTTGTATTTCGTTTGTAATTAAAGACTGTCCTGTATGTCCCTGTCACTCGATAATAATTCCATGAAACCACTGAACTAAGGGAACATTGTGCTGCTGCACAGACACAGCTGGAATGGACTTTGACTCCAGGATACATGAGTGGATCATTACAACAAAGACAAACTCAAAGGCAAACCTAATACATGTTTTCATAGATATGTTTTCCAATATTTAAAAAAAAAAAGAAATTTGAAGAAATTCTATTGATATGATTTGCAAATATGCATTAAAACCCATAAAAACATATAACACACTGCTTAATTAGACACATTTTGGGTAATTGGGTGTTTCATGCATAGCTCTATGATTCTTAGGACCAAGATGATGTCAGTATTGATAGGGAGGCAAAAACGTCCCTTCTGTTTAGCTAACAGTAGCTGAGCTTTCCATGGCACCCTCCTCCTCCACTGTTGAGGAGGGAGACATGCAAATTTGTCTTCTTGGAAAAAAACACTGGCCCAGACCCTGCATTTTCAGAGGCAGGCACAACTCCTAAAAGTCACAACAATAGCAAAGGGACAGCAAAATCCAGTTTGAGCTTGAACCTGGGGCAAAATACATGCCTCCATCTACTTCTTATTCATGGGACTGGAGCTTTGCAACTGTTGATTTTAGCTACAGAAACTTTGAAGATTCTGCAAACAGTATTGGACAGACTTTTGTCATTATTAAGCCATGGGAAACATGAAGACATAACACAGGTAATTCTTGGAAAGTTTGACATTGGCCTGTTTATTATACAGCATACACAGGTTATTATAGATATAGCTTGAAGTCAAAGGTGTGATTTTATTGTTGAATATACTTTTTACTGTCTGTTTCTGGAATATTTCCGAATAATGGAAATATATGGAAAAGTAGATATAATAGCACAACGTTACTCATCTGTAGAATATTATTATTAGTAGTAGTAGTAGTAGTAGTAGTAGTAGTAGTATTATTGTTTTTGTTGTTGTTATCATAATTATTATTATTATTAATACTAGTATTATTGCAAGTTAGGGTTGGGGTTAATTATTGTAGTAATTTAAGTCGTTGTTGATAAATTCTCCACAAGTTTTCTGTTATCGTGTTATAAAACTGAGGTCGTTGTCTTGGTTTTGACAGCTCTAAACTCCGCCCATCTAAAATGTGTCAAACTCCCCATACTAAAGTAGAAGCAGACCGGAATATATGTTTATATTACTTGTCATTCCTAAATTATGTTACAGATAGATGAACATTTCCTGAAAAATGCTTTCATCAGATCTATATTTCGGGCATTGTGTTATTATTTCTACATTGATGCTTTGCATTACACAAACAAAACGTTGCATCATGTATATATTGTGGATTTTATTTTGATATTTCAACCGGATATTTTACTGTAATTTCGGCACTTGATGCTTCTGTCTGTCGGTCTGTCCACCGCACACTCGACCTCCACTGTTGCCTTCCGCTCAGTCGTCACAAATAATCCATCGACAAAACGCTGAACGACAATAACTCGACCCAATCCTCCACGTCCATGGCAGTTATCTTTTTCTCTTCTAGTAACCCCACCACTCTTTAAAAATTCCGCCTAAAAAGAAAAAGCGTTCTGTCCCCTCTTTTGGGTTTTCAGCAGACGTAAGTAACGTTAACCTAGCTAACCGCGTTGTTAGCTAGCTATTAGCGTGTGGTTAAATTAACCGGGTTATGTGGCGTTAGTTGCCAACAAGCCATAAATGCTAGCAAAAATATGTTAAAGATAACGTAATAGTTAGTAGCATTATTACTTAAAAAAATAGTAAAACATTTTTGTAAAACAATAGTTACATCGTATGTTGCTAGGTAGCTAAGGCTAATACCGTATGGTACTGTTACTATTGGAGGCTAAACTACCTGTTACAACACTAAGCTAGGTTGCTTACTGTATGTCAGAAATATTAAATGTGATTTTAAATTGGTAGCAGGCCGCTTGGTATTTGGCTAATCACGCCGCCGGGCAAGAGTTTGAAAATAGTGTTTGAAGTTGGGATTTAACATAGCAATGTAAATGCATTGGGTTAATTCAAATCTGCTAGCTTAAGTCATGATTGCATCAGTTCAGTTCCCTTTATTACGGACCATGGTGCAAACTAGTTACAAGGGTAACATTTTAAACATTAACAAACAGCAATTACAAAATAAACCATGAACATATACCAATGTGAAACTCCCATGCTCTCCTTCTATTGACTTTTAACTCTCAGCATTTTTCTTTGCTTACCAATGTTTCCTCTCCCATTTTTACCGATTTGATTGTATAAACACGGGAGAATTGTGTCAGTGGGGAAACAGTTGCTCTCCTGGTCAGAGTTGTTTCTGTCAGTGATTGAGTCCTATGTGCCCTGTCCTCATCTGTTATTGTGCAGGTGTACAACAACTATCCAGAGGATCTAGGGGCAGCTCTATACCGAGAGCCATTTGACTTCAACGCCGAGCCACCTTGGGATCCTAGCTGATAGTGGACGAGTTCATCCCGGGACTCATCCATGTGAGTAAAGTAGGTGTAAATAAACAATGAAGGAATGTATCCTCTTTTATTGTTTGACTGAATATATTTTGTAGTGGAAACACATGCAATATAAAACCATGTTTGCTTATTGCATTTGTGTACGTGTCAATGTTTGAACGGACACGCATCATTTTGTATTCATGCATTGTGACAAATTGTTTTCGCCGGAGCACTTGACAGAAGGAATAAAAAGATGTATTAAAAAAAAGCTGCCTGTCCCAGATAAATCGCAAACAGTCTATAGTTATTTTAGATTTTGTATTTAAGATCTATTTTCAGCACTTCTATTAAAACAATTCTGGACTGCTTTCATCTGCAGTAGTTTTTCTCTTGCTCTGATTTAGTTGCAATAACGGAGATAATTATTTGGTTATAGATATTAATCAGCCTAATTTTCAATTAAGTTCTTTCTGCGCTGTAATGTACTTTATGACCCCATTAACGTCATCAATTATTTCAAAAGGGAAATGTTATCACTGGCATAGTTAAGCATTTTCTAAGTCTTGGTTGATTTTTAAAAAGATTATAGGGTTGAGCTATCTCCCAACCTTTTTTAACCTCTGCTTCTGCAAAGTACTCAATCATTTAAACATACACATTTTTGCAAAAATGTGTAGGCTTCACAATGACTTCATGGGAGGCACTGCAATTTGCCCTTGTCCTCTGTCAGTTCATGTGTTTGTATCAGAATGCATTATATCTGCACAATATTTCAAATACCACTGATCAGACTTCACAGGGTTTGGGGAAGTCATAAGCAATACTGCACTTTTTTGGAACAGTAGCCCCTGCCTTGTCTCAGTTGTCAGCAATACAGCAGGCTTTCTAGGCACATTGTTGGTCTCCCTATTTAACCTCACTAAGCTACAGCCATGTCACATCTGGTCCGGTTCAGACTGCTGTGCCTTTTTGATGTATTGTACAACATTATTGAAAGTAAAGTTGTGACATCAACGCCGCCAGTATTGTACCTTATTTAATGCCATCAAAAAGAACCTTCACGGGTCACCAGCCCAGGGATTAATGGTGATTGTTGGGGGTAATTGATGGTAAAGTAAATGAACTCTGTGCCCCAGACTCGGTTTTCACAGCAGCTCTTTAGAAGAATAGGCCTCTTCCACAAAGCTGTCCTGTAACGTGGAGCCTGCTCTGCGCTCTGATTGGATGCTCCCTGAAAATGACTTGTTTGATTTGCGGATGTCATCAGAAAGGTTTAGGTTCTGACTGAATAAACTAGAAACAAGCTGGACAACATCAAATGAATATGCATTATCCAAATATAAATGTTTTGCTTTTTAAACTTTGTGTCTGATGTTGACTTTTCTCACTTTCTTGTACAGTTTGTTGCAAAGTCTAGGACCCCAGGGGCTCGAGAGGGTGCGAGCAAGGCCACTTCGAATAAGCCACGTTCTTTATGCCTGTCGGATTAGAAGAAAACGGTTGAGAGGATGAAAGGAATCACTGATGAACCGCAGTATGCTGTTGATCTACTGGAGGGAGGCACAGCCCTCTGTGACGTGATTGACAATCACATTTATGAACAAACTCTGGTAAGGGCTCTCACTGCAGCAAAATGTACATTTAGAACATACTTGTAAACCTGAATGTCATGCTGTCTTAACACCTGTTATTGTATAGCCTTGTATATCACATGTGTTAAAGTCACATACAAACACACTTTTGCAAAAGCTTGAAGTGTGTATTTTTTCTGTTTCCTTCTTCCTCAGTCTGAGAAGAATGCATTCTTTGTAGCAGACCTGGGAGTTATAATGAGGCAGTATGTTCGCTGGCGAACTCACATGGCCCAAATCCGACCCTACTATGCTGTCAGATGCAACAGCAGTCCAGCTGTTATTGAAGTTCTTGCTGTACTCGGTACTGGATTCATTTGTACCAACAAGGTACTCTCACTAACTTGTTGTATCACTGTTTATCACTGTTTTCAACAGATAATAATCACAGTTGCTGTATGCACTGTTTGGGCTTAATCTTGCTCACTGAGCAGAACATAGCTTAGTTAACAAGTGTTTTTAGTACATAGATAGAACAATACATACATATTTTTTGTTGTATATACTTTTTATATTGTGCTGTTTTATTTTGTCTTGTTTATTGCACTTGTTGTTTCTATGTTCTAATGTTTTGCATTGACCTGCTTTCTGTCGCTGCCTCTAGGCCATGTTGTCATTGCAAATAAGATATTGGTTTTCAATAGACTTATCTGGTTAAATAAAGGTATGATACATTTTTTATTTTTTTAAAGAAGTTTACTACCCTTATTTTACTGGGTAACTAATTCAATCAAGTAATGTGCCACACTTTCCTCTACCAGAGCAAGTACTAGTAGTACTTATTTGGATTTATATTGCACAACTCTTGGTCCACAATCGGAAGAATGGACATAGAGGCACCACCAAGTGGTCAGTGTACCTCAGTGCCTGCCTACCTTTTTTTATTTATTGTTTATTTTGTCTGCAGTTAACCATGCAGGATGGACATGGTATGATGAAATGTCTGTTGACTAGCCCACATACAGTATTTTAATGGGATACTGTTCTTTATCTCTTTTGTATTTCAGTCTGAGCTTGAGCTGGTGCAGAACCATGGTATTCCCTCTGAAGATATCATCTACAGCAGTGTTTGCAAACAAGTGTCCCAGATTAAATACGCTGCTAAGAATGGCATTGACCTCCTGGTGTGTGATAATGAAGCCGAGCTGCGCAAGATTTCTCGCTGCCACCCCAATGCCAAGTAAGAGCTTGATAAGTATTAGTCCTGGTGCCAGTGATCATGTGACTTGAAAGCTGCTATTTAAACATTGTCAAGTGACTGGCTTTTTGCAATCATGTCACTTTTTACGATTCATTAGATGATATCCATCATACAGGTTTTCCCTTGAAATCCAGTCTTCTGGCACATTGGGATTACCAATAACAAAAGGCTTAATGCCAAAAAAAGCTTTATAAAATCATTTGGTCTCCGCTGCAGATATTTAGTGATTTATTGTGCTTCTCAACTTATTCTAGTTGTGTACTTTTATTTAAGTCATCTGATTTCTTGTTTTCTCAGCAAACCACTAACACAGATCCTTTTTTCCTAAAGGCTGCTGCTACAGGTTTCAACAGAAGCATCTAGCCAGGACGACAAGATGAGCATGACATTCGGATGTTCCCTCAAGGACTGCAGGCACCTGCTGGAGAAGGCTAAGGAGTTGGGTGTGCATGTGGTTGGGGTCAGGTAAGGGTTGCAAAAATGCACTGTGTCTGGTTATGAAACACTTTGAAGAAACATACAGCTCTCTTTACCTCTGTTATCGTTTGAACAAATGATTTAGTCCAACCTGCTACACGATGACATTTTAACTCCATGTGAAGGTGTCAAAGTTTGACCATTAACTGCCTCTTTCCCCTCATGTTCTCTCCACAGGTCTCACATTTCCAGCTCCTGCGAGGATGACCACGTGTACGTTCATGCCATATCTGATGCCCGTTGTGTCTTTGATATGGGAGTAAGTAATGTTAAATATGTTGCTAGTTGCACTGTTCAGATCTGTGACTATCATTTCCATTGCTTTCTATCACACACTGTGATGTTTTGGAAACTTGTGACTGCTCGAGAAACACTTTGTTAATCATGTGTGATTTGGTTACACATTTACAAGCCTTTGTCTGCCTCAGGAGGAAATTGGCTTCAACATGAAAATCCTGGACATTGGAGGCGGCTTCAGTGGCTCTGAGACCCAGCTGGAACTGGTCAGTATCTTATCTGCTTATTACATGATACTAATTAAGGACACACTGGGCAGTATAGCCTGTATAAGCAAAACTGGTTGAGAGATGTGTCGTGATATTGATTTGGCTCTTTGTCCCTGTTTAGAATGGATTTTAACTGGCACAATACAAGTGCACTGCAAGCATCACCACAGTGTCACTTGTACTGCCTTTTAAATCTAATTATTTTGAAATTATCAGGAGAAAAGTATCATAGTATTAAATAGGATGTATCATTACCATCCAATATTTAGAACGTAAGGTGATATATACATATTACATCATAACGTCTAGTCGCATGATATTGTAGTCTGTGCTACTGTAGTAGTGAGAGGCTCTTCAAAGTGCAACACTGTGATTATTCTAAGTAACATTTTAAAAGTGACCTTTAAATGATTACCCGTTTTAATTCCTATTTTGTACCACCATCATCTCTTTTGCAGATCAATAGTGCAGTCATGTCAATGGTGGACTTATACTTCCCTCCTTCTACTGGAGTTTCCATCATTGCTGAGCCTGGCAGCTTCTTTGTGTCCTCTGCTTTCACTCTGGCTGTGAACGTCATCTCCAAAGAGGTGGTGGCACGTGATAGCCAGGACCAAGCACAAGGTCAGTAGCATGATATTTGATGAGGGTATACAGTATATTAATAAAGATATTAAAGCTTATTTTCATATGACTTTGCGTGTAATGTCCAGTAATTGGCAACATTACAACGGTAAAAATGTAATGCAAACGTTAAATGAAAGATGCATCATGCTAAGTGAACTACGCAAATATGTGATTAACAAATGGTAATAATTAACTAAATGTAAACAGCGAGTTTAAAAAGGAATCCATTCCCCTTTTAAAGATGTTGTCTTCCATCTCTCTGAACAGATGATCCATCTCCCAACGATGAGCCAGAGTTCCAGTACTACATGAATGAGGGAGTGTATGGATCATTTTCCAGCAAACTCTCTGAAACTCTGATTCCTGCTCCATCTGTTCATAAGGTGAGTCTCAAATATTGTCTCTATTTATACACACTTTTTCTTTGATTTAATACACATTTGTTAGTGAAACATCACATCCTAATAATCATCTTTGATGCTACCCTCTTGGGCTCTGACTGAGTGATGATAGGTGATGTAATCAATGGGGAAGAAACAGTGTAATAGGAAATTACACTTTTCATTATAATGAATCAGAGATTTCAAGTACACTATTTTCATGTGTGCTAATATTGAATTTAACCTGAGGAATTTACTGGTGGTGAAATAACAAACAAACAAACAAACAAGTGTCGAGGTTTTGAGTCGGGACTTGTGAAAGTGCTCCTGTTAAGAGATCTAGAATGGAATCAAAACATTTACATTTTATGGGGTTTATTTATTTAAATTGTGCAGCTTAAAATTAAGCCTCTCCATCTCCCTGTGTGCAGAACACTACTAGCAAGAATGTACACATCTCACTAAATAGTCTTGTATAATGTTAAAGAGAAGTGTGATCCTCAATTTTGAGTTGTGAAAACCAAAAATCATAGGCCAGGGCTTTCATTAGCTTAGGATGGTGGCCATGTTTTCGTTCTACTCAATCCCGTTGAATAAGTTACGAAACAAAGCTCACATCTTCAGTTGATTAAGATTGTTGTGTGTTGGATTGCTAAATAAGTAAAGCATAAATCCCTGCTGTGTGTGTTAGCAGAACACATCCCTGGATGCTCCAGTGTTCAGCAGCAGCCTGTGGGGTCCCTCTGCAGATGACCTGGACCAGGTAGTGGAGCACTGTCTGTTGCCCGAGCTCAACATCGGAGACTGGCTAATGTTCCCCCAAGCAGGAGCCTACAGTATGGGTCAGCCACTCTGCACCATCACTGACTCACCAGCACCCCCTGTATACTACGTCATCTCCTCGAGGGACTGGTAAGGATCACAGTGTTGAAGGATTGTGTAACGAAAGAAAAATGAGAATGTTTTCTGTGCAAAAATGTGCAGATTTTGTCCTTGACTCGTGTTCATTTCCCCCTCCAGGTTTGAGATGCAGGACACTGGAGTCACCCATGAGGCTACACTGAAGAACTTCTCTTTGGTCCCTTATTTCCACAATTCCTGCCAAACAGAGGCTGCTCTGTCTGTTCCAGCTTAGCAATCATCAGACTGGGAAGACTTTTAGCTCTCCCTTCCTGGTTTCTGCTGCTCGCTTCCTCTGGTCCACATTCCACTGGGATGAACTGAGCCGACTGTGCAGATATAGCTGGGACCAGACTGAGTTCATTTTACAAACCAGAATATACAATAAACTAAGTGATTAGACCTGGAAAACCTAAGTAGATGTTATAAGTATGCAACACAATGGATGAATCCTAAAAGACAGATGCATTCTTCCCTTTGCTTTGGACAGTTACACACATACAGTAGACATACAATGATTTAAAATGATAATATTTGACAATTCTGCTTTATATGTCTTCATTGCTTTTGCCAGTCTTGTAAAGTCAGATACGTATCCCTGAGTGAAGCAGTGTATTTAAATGGAAACACAGTTCTGAGATATTGTAGGGTGCTTTGCTACAAGATGTGTATTTATGAATTTAATAGTTGTATAGTTTATTCTGTTTGACAAGAGCTTGATTTCCTTAAAACATTTATAATATGCTGTCCTTCTTAGTGTTCTGAAATGGAGGCTTGCATATGAAGCTGTTATTTACTCATCTGTTTGATTGCGTAAATAAAGCCAGTGTGCTCTGTGCAGTGTCACCATGAAATCCACTCGTGTAATAATGATTAGAGTCTGTTCTGGTGTGGTTGAGAAGCTAAACTGTTGTTTCAGAGATTTTCTAAAGTGCTAAGTAGCTTGCTCACAGACCAATGAAGGGCGTGCAGCTAACTGCTATGCCACAACATAAAGCAGGTTTATTAAACCGCATGTGCTGAAGATGGAACTGAGTAAGTGTTGGTGGATAACAATTCAGCTGACATGGAATGGGGTCTTTTTAAAAAATAAAATAATGCATTTATAATGCTAGAACCCTTTTATGCCATTTCCATCAATATTTCTATTGAATTTGTTTGAAAATATTTTTCCAAAAATATAGGACTGCGTTGAAAGAATATTATTTCCCGATCTTTGTTTCAGGCATGATAAATGATCGGGTATCTGCTTGTCAACATGAACAGTAATAAATACTTAATTGACTGGACTGTGAATCCCTGCGTCTGTGTTTAATTATCATTAACAGACCATTAATGTCCTGCCCGAATAATTGATAACCACTTTCAGAAATGGTTTCATAACATGTTGACTTAATCCAATTCTCATCTTGGATAATGTGATCAAAGGCAAACGGATTTGGTTTGAGGGGCTAAATCTGGAGTCAAAACCATGTAGTACCTATTGAGTAACATGAGTTAATTGAAGTCTTTGTCATTGCATGAAAAATACACAGGACAAACAACACCAATAGATGTGGACACATCTAAAACATTTTTAGACGTTTTTTAAAACATTTTTATTACAAATAGATTTTAGTACGGCACAAAAGAACAACATTCATTGGTCAAACATCACTAACAGGAAACATGTTTTTCTTTTGTAAAAGTTTTATGAAATTGACAGAACAGTATCTGTAACTGATATTTTCAGTGTAAAGGCTCAGTTGAGGGATGCAGTGGTTTGAAGTCGAACGTAAACAGCTCATCAATTTGTTCTTTTTCAACTAGAATCCTTAAGGAACAGCAAAGCAGTAAAGACTCAACATGCACCTTAATATAGTTTTCAGTTCAGCAGTGTTGTTATGTTATGAGTGCCATCCAAATATCAGGCACACACTCCTCTGTGCAGCACTTTTTGAGACTCACAAGGCTTCACATTCAGTTTCACAGCTTTTACTTTGGTGTCTCATCAGGATGTCTCAGAGAGAGTTTGTTGAACTCAGACTGAGTGTTGAGGAAGCAGTGAGATCAGCAGACTGGACGACCTTTAACGTTGTCCTCCTCTCTGCTAGGTGTCGTCGGGCGTGCTTTGCAAGGTGGTCGCTACGCATGAAGCGGCTGAGGCACACGAGACAGGCGAACCTTTTCTCTCCCGTGTGGGTACGTCGGTGGCGAGACAGCTCGTCGGAGCGAGCAAATCGCCTCTCGCAGCCCTCCCACTTGCATTTGAAGGGCTTCTCACCTGTTGGAAAACAGACAGTGATGTTAAAAACTGAGATTTTGGGAGAATGTTGTCCTACAAGGGAGAACAAGGAACCTTGTTTGATTTCATCACATTTGTGTCATCTTTTTGCATATGATGCTGACCTTTGGCTGCTTTGTAAAATGTCTGAGTACCTAGAAAAATGCTCTTACTGAGTATACAATTGTATATGCATATACAATTGTCAAATCCTATATTAAAGGGATAGCTCAGTGTTTTTGAAGTGGGGTTATATGAGGTACTTATCCATAGTCAGTGTTACCTACAGTAGATGTTGGTTAATTGTATGCTTGAATATTTTCACTGCTTTACCTTACTGACGAGGAACTGAAGCCGCTTTCTAAGCTCTCGCCAAAGCTACCAGACTCCATTGACCATCACTTCCTGTGTTCTGCAAGCTAAAATTACTGTTTTTGTCAATGGATTCTGTTAGCTTTAGGAAGAGCATAAATAACGGCGTCAGTTCATCATCAGTGGTGGAAATATTCTTAATATAGCGTAAAATATTTTTACACAGATTTTTTCAGGTGTCTAAAATATGTTTTGCTGCTGCCCTCCCTCCACAGCAGTACATTGCTTTACTTCCATTCAGTAACTACTGTCTGTTTGGGCCGACCACCATCTACTGACTGACTATGGATAAGTACCTCATACAACCCAACTTCAAACAATCCAAACTATCAAATCAAATTAAAATCCTTCATCTCTTACCTGTGTGTGTCCTTATGTGGGCCTTGAGGTGGGAGCTCTTGAAGTAGGTCTTGCCACAGTCCTCGCAAGGACAAACATGACTGCGAACACGGGATATTTCTGGCTGCACTGCGTTTTGTCTTTGCTCCAACAAGGAACGACCAGGCGCGGGGGCGATGGCTGGTAGCTTGGTGCCACCAGGGGTCACCAGTGCTGGCTGGACGTAGAGCGTAGGAACAGCCGGCTGAGGGACGAAGAGCATTATGGAGCCTTTTGCCAACTGACCCCCTAGAAGGAAGACCTGGGCAGGAGAAGCTGCTTGTGTTAGAGGTAGTGCCTGTTGTTGTTTGTGCTGCTGTTGTAGTGCAGTGGTGGGGGATGATGGGACAGGTATCAGATGTTGCTTCTGGCTGTCGAAGGCTGCGACAGTCGAAGAAAGAGAGGAGACAGGAAGAATGTTGCAGTAGACAGGCACAGGAGAGATCCCACAGCCAGCAGACTGACCTGTGTTTGATTTATCGTCCAGGCCTAGAAGACTCATGTGGGTCTGGCTGTCTTCAACCACATTTGGCAAAGTCACAGTGATAGATTTCTGTGGCATGGCCGCATTAGAGTCAGACTGTAGTACAGCAGAACATCTATTGTTCAGCCCATATCCACAGTTTAAATCTGTTTTGAAGTCTTTTGTGTGAACTTGAGTAAGTTTGTCATCCCTGGATACAGGATGGACGCTACAGGAGCCACGCCGGCCATCTGAAGTGTGACGGATTACACTGGTGCACTGGAAGTGTTGCTGTGTGTGCAGATGAGTCTCTTGTATTGGCTGCCAGCTCGGACTCCCAGCTACTGCAGGTAGATGTAAGGTTGGCGCTGAGGGTGAATGCATTGCCTCAAAGATAGGTGGACTGTATGGCGGTGTCATACACTAAAAGTAAAAAAAAAGGGTTATTCAGTTTTTTTATTGACAAGCTCAGAATTACAAAATAGGTATCTTCTTTTAAATCGCTATGAGTATTAGGAATGAAATGAGGTCAAATAAAGTTAAAAATACCATTTTGAGAATAAAGTCGAAATGTTGAGAATAAACGTTGTCCTTTTGAGAATAAATCAAACTGCTGGCGTCAGTGCATAATATTGAAAGTTTAACTGCATCCTCAAAATGCTGAATAAAAAAATCTAATCTATCTCCTTTTTTCCCCTTCTACCTGGCCCTGATGCAATTCCATACTTATCATATGGCCTTCTTATAATTTTAAGTTGTGTGCATGTGTATCTATATATATATTATATGTGTATGTTTTTATATGTATATTTGTGGATGTTTATGTATGTAAATTGGTATTTTATTTGTCTTTTCCCCTCATTTCGTTCCTACCATTTGACTTAAAATGTTCCCTGTTTCCTTGAGTGTTCTTGTTTTTTTTTTTTATTGGTTTATGTTTGCTTTTGTAAAGCACTTTTTAATTGTTGTTATTAAGTAGGGCTGTAACTAACTATTATTGTCATTATTGATTAATCTGTCGATTATTTTCTCGACTAATTGTTTGTTCTATAACATGTCAGAAAGTACTGAAACATGTCCATCCCAGTTTCTCAAAGTCCAAGATGATGTCTTTAAATGTCTGGTTTTGTCAGTTCCAAACCCAAAGGACTTTAATATGTTACAAAACAGAGACATCTCCATATTTGAGTCTAAAAAAATGCATTTTTTACCTTTTTTTAATGAAAAATTTCTTTTAACGATAAATCGATTATCAAAATTGTTGCTAATTGTTTTTGTACTGTTCGACTAAAAGATTAGTCGACTAATCTATTGATAAGTGTTACATAAATAAACTATAATTTTTGCTATTTTAGAAATGTACTTTTATCATAAACATAAAGCCTGGAGTAGCATGGAGTATAGGATAAAGGTTGTGTTGCAGTGCTCAGAGCAGATTGGAGATGACTTTCACTGGTCCAAATTCAAGTAAATGCAAGTAGCAGAGCATAGACAACCCTACAAAGTAATCCTTGTTTTATGCTCTATTCTGGGCCAGATTTGGCAAAACCGTAGGTTCTTTCTAAAAAAAAAAAAAAAAAAAAACGTAATATGATAACTCTCAGCAAGTATAGATCCCTTACCAAATGAGAGTCCTGTAGCACAGAGTCATCCTCTGAGCAGTCTGAGGACGGAGTCAAGGGTCTGAAGTGTCTGAGCCTGAAGCTCCGGGTCTTCCAGTGCTTAGTCATCGACATCAGAGCCTCCACAGCCTCCATGTCACCTGAACCCAAAGGAGCAGGCTGGAATTCACCCTGGATGTCTGAGAGGAGCTCCTCAAATTCCATGTTGCAAGTCTGATAAAAAGAGAAAAAATTAGTATAAGACAACACAACATGGACTGTTCTTTCCTGTGGTTTTGATCATGAATGTTCAACATATGACATGATATATGACAGTCTTTTAGTGAACTTGTACTGGGAACATAAAATAAAAATGTGTGAGTAGACATACACAGTCCACTCCATGTCCCAGAATGTTCAATCAATGTTAAATAAAGCGTATTGATTTTGCCATTCATCAATATAGAGAATAGGTAATAGGTAAAGGGTCATGTGAAGTGAGCATGATCAGCTGCTGCTTATCAGCACTGGGGCCCTTTCACCTACTTCTCCTGGGGACAAAAGCACCAACTGTGCTGCTTACACAAACGTCACAGCAACCCCTCCCAGACCTGACCACTCGCGCACGCACACACACACAGAGATCACACCTGCGCACGCACACATACAGATCACACATGCACACACACACACACCATCATCACACACACACACCATCATCACACTCCTGAAGTGAAGCTGGTTGTAAATGAATGAACTATGACCTAGATAATAAGGCTTGACAACCACCATCAGACATGTAACAAACAAAAGCAATTACACAATATAATAATGTATATTACTTGGATTATTTTCCCGCAAACATCAAGTTTTTATGTGATTTAAATAAAACACATGAAATATAAGACATTGTGAAAAATGTGTTTACTTACTTCTTATATGGGTCTATGTGATGTGTTCAGGAACCTGGTTTAACTGCCGAGGACTCGTCCTTCCGTCTCGTGCTAACACTGTAAACCAAATTTGATTTGTGACTGATATTTTCTAGTTTCCTCCACAGCCTCATCACCATTCATCGTTTCAAACGCGGTGTGGGAGCAGATGGGCGTGGCTTAATATCTCACCCAATAGGACGCAAAGGTGTGTTGGGCGCCGACCAATGGGAGAGAGCCTTGGTGCGTGATCCGGGGCTGACGGCACCGTGGTGGCAGCATGGTACACAACAGCACGGGCGTGTGAAAAACATTCCTGATGATCACACTTCCCTCCACTCCCCCCCCCCCCCCCCCCCCCACACACACACCCTAATGATAATTATATATTTATTGTTTATCTGTTCATTTATTTTGTTTTTATGTCTTTGTAAAGCATTTTGTAACTTGTTTTTGAAAAGTGCTATGTAAATAAAGTTCTTTATTATTATGTTTAATTATTATTAACAATAATAAACAATCATAATCAGTACATACCAGGCTATATGAATTAGATTTATTTATTTTTTTCCTCTGAAAAACCATTTCTCATTCAGTAAAATGGAAGAGGCATCCAGTAGCTCCAAATGACAAAATTCCATAGGTTGAACTGACCTCACATTTTTTACTATGTAAACTATTTTTTCTGTTTTAACTTGCTTTCTGTTTCCATTATTAGGCTTCTTGTCCTCTGTGGGTGAAAGAGGTCAGCCAACAGGAGTGGCCTCAGGCAGCCCTGCTGTGGATTAGGTAAGTGTCAGCTGTCTAGACCTTCCTGCACAGCACAGAGATCCAGAACAAAAGGCTGGCTGTGGACACACAATGGAGAAATACACACACAGACAGACACACAGCAATTTGTCTCTGAGTCTGGCACCGTGGGTCGTTCCTCAAAAGCATATCCAGGAATGTGTTGCTGGTAGAGAAGAGAGTCTGAGTGCAAGGGAAATCACTCATATTATTATTTTAAAATCTTTTTAAATATTTAATTTGGAATCTTGACATCCTGATTCCAGCGACCTCAGTTTAAACTGAAACGATTGTTCGCATTGTGTTCTGCTTTCTTGAGGAAGTGCCTCTTATCACAATACATAGGCAATTGACCCATTATTCAATATGTAGGCTACCTAATTAATATTTATAGTGTGTAGTACAGAGAATTGTGCAAAAAGATTATCCTTTCAAATTAAAAGTAGGCTTTAATGTTTCTTTTTTTTCCAACATAATAAACAATAAACTAAACAATACAAAATAATATTTGTTGGTAAATTGTTGAACTTTGAATTTTTCTATATAGAAGATGATTCTATAGTGTTTTATCAGAATCAGAAATCCTTTATTCGTCGAACAGCAGGGACATTTACAGCGCTACAACAGCAGAGGGACAGTGCAGATAAAAAGGCAAATGTAAAAATAAGTATAAGTAAGAATAAGAACACAAACTTAGTAAAATAAGTAGCAGCATGATAAAGTAAGTGAAAATGTGAGAGTAATACAACTTGCAGCCAGTAATGAGAATAATACATAATAAAAAGGATGTATTGCACAACAATAAATAGTAACAGGGTGTATTGCACATGAGCGGTGGAACAGTGGTGTTACAGCCGCATTGAGTGTGTGGTGGTCTACCAGGGGCCGTGGTGGTGACTGCTGCAGGAAAGAAGGACCTGTGGTATCTCTCCGTGTGACACCGCGGGTGAAGCAGCCTGTCACTGATGGCGCTGCTCAGTGCTGACAAAGTGTCCTAGAGGGGGTGGGACATGTTGTCCAACAGAGACGACAGCTTGGCCATCATTCTCCTGTCTCCACCACCTCCACAGTGTCTAGAGGGCTCCCCAGGACAGAGCTGGCCTTCTTTACCAGTCTGTTGAGTCTCTTCCTGTCAGCAGCCGAGATGCTGCTGCCCCAGCAGACCACTCCGTAAAAGATGGCTGATGCCACCACAGAGTGGAAAAAGGTCCTCAGGAGTGCCTCCTGCACGCCAAAAGACCTCAGTCTCCTCAGCAGATAGAGTCGGCTCTGTCCTTTCTTGTACAGAGCCACAGAGATGTCTGACCAGTCCAGTTTATTGTTCAAACAATCAACCCAGGTACTTGTGAGATTTTACAATCTCAATGTCCGTTCCCTGGATGTTCACTGGTGTGGGGGGAGAATGTTGTCGCACAGCTAAAATAGGACAGCTAAAAGTTCACAGTTCAAAACTGAAACAATATTACCATCATAATATCACTGGTTTGATATGTTAAATTGAAGAATTTCAAAAATCACATTTTTATATATACTAAAAACCTTTATTTCCATAGTCTAATATTTATTTATTGTACAGTAGGCCTATAATACATTCATAAACATTCCTTTTTATGTTATGTTATGTATTAATACCAGATCTTTTATTTTTCTACTTTTACTTTTTGTGCATCTTCATAAAGCTGCAATCAACGCTTTGTTTTCATGCAACATGTTTGAGTGTTGAATTGACCCATAATATATGATTACATATGGTAATGTAATCACCATATGTACACCTCAAATCATGAATTTATTGAGTTACTGTAGCGATTAAAGTGGCACTCCACCAATGTTACACATTTCCTCATCATGGAGAGTAGCCTGTGAGAACAGTATGGTGTCTTCTACGGCTCTGCTGGGACCTTTCTAAAGTCTGAGAAAAAACGGTGATGATGTCATCACCTCAGATCCAGCTGTTTTGAATCTTAACTCATACTAGGGACTAACCATAGACTGTATTACATTTCACCATTACATCACCCATTGGTTTGTGGACTAGGGTTTTGAAGCCTCAAGTTTGCCATTTTAACCATCACCATCTTGTTTTTTTGGAACCAGAAGTGTGAAGCTAAGTACAACCGAACCCTGAACAAGACATCTTTGGGTGACCAAAGGATTACAATTAACTTTCATGAACTTTACGGAAGTGCAACACTAAGTTGCTAGAGTGGTCGTTTTACTGATGTACTTCAATGATGGGACTCATTAAAGTGTGTCAAATGGCTTTGGCTCAATTGAAGACAAGACTTCACCAAGAACTCAGACTTAAAGCTGCATTCATTCATTTAGTTTGGTCACTTGGGGGCAGCAGAACAAGCATTAGGTTTTATTTGGAGTCATATTGCTGGCAACGCAATGTGTTGTGAAAAACCGAAAGTATGAAATGACATCTGCAATAATGGTTGTGGTCTAGCATGGTTCAGTCTTTTTTTTAATGCTGAGAGGATTATAAAGCTCCTAACATTGCAGTGTGAGCGCTCATGGCACAAAAGAGCAAATTTTTCATGGCTCCTGTGTCTGTTCCTGGTCTTTGGCCAATCAGGTTGCCCTAGTTTTAAAGCTTGATGCAATGGAGACCCAGATTCTTGGCTGGTGTTAACTAGTTACAATAGCCATGCTCTTTTGAGCAGAACTTTACAACATCCTCATGGTATTGGGCGATGGACAAATGGATTTTGTTAGAATCTAGTGGCAGCATTGCCCCAGACATTATGGCTTCCTACAATATCAGCCAATCTTCAAGCAGTGTTGAATGCCAAGTGAGACTAGGCCAACAAGGACACACTGTTCTCTTTTGCTCTAACAGAAATGGACTTTTGTCTCTCTCCAAAAAGTAAAGGCCTGTTAGAAGACAGGAGCCAGGAGCATCTCATTACAGGCCAGCATTATGCCCTTTAAGCTGTGCAGCATCTGTGACTGGAGCAGAGGGTTTGCGCCTGAAGCCTGGACTGACGTGACTGTTGTTAACAGGCAGAGTTACTCCCTCATGGTCAGGCCGGCCCTGGAGCTGTAAAGATATGTCACCGGCAGCAGTAAGAGGAGTTATTTAAAAGTCTTTACTCTCTAGCCAGTGATCGTGTTACCTCACTGGGTATAATTTATACTCCTAGTTGTGTCCTGACTGACAGGAGGTGGTGCTGGTCCACTGATCTGAGAATGAATGTGGAAGATGGTTCAATACGTTATCAGTGGTGATGGTTTAGCTTTGGCTCTTAAATGTCATAGATTCTCACCAAAACTTCCACAGTCATCATATTTATCTATTGTGTCTTTTTGTTGATCCATTTTCTCATTTTCTAAAGCTGCAAACCTACTAACCTCGCTCTGATGATATGTGACTCTTTGTACCCATATTTAACAACACCAGAGGTCATTTGATAACCCATTGCACAACTACCTAAAAATAGCTTCGGGGATTTCTGGGGTTTTGTTTGACTTCACTCTTGAAAAACATTGCAGGGTTCTTGCAGGGCAGTGGAAATGGTTTCATTAACCTCTGTGTTGAACTCAGTAAACAAAAAAGAGGAAAACAAATCCTAAAATGTGTCTCTGCTGGTTACATGACATGTGGCATTTGTAGCAGAAGGTAAGGCCAAATGATGAAATGAAAATGCAGGTTTATTCCAAATAACCTGTCATTGATGCCATTAGATACCCTAAGAACACTGCTCACAACAATGACAATGCATGCTAACACTGTATTGCGTAAGTAAAAAAAACAAAAAACATTATTTGAAACAAATCTATTAATGTCGAACAGGTCATGTGGCATTGTGTTGTTCTATTGTGGATGTACACCTTTTACTTTACTAAATAACTATTCAAGTCTTGACGATGTGAACTGCAAGCCAGACTGGATAAAAGAATAGTTCATAGATCAGTCGTTTCGCTTAGAATACGAACACTTCCCTTTGCTCTGGGTAAGAGGGAACTGCAGATGACAAATCAATGAGAAACCTGACCTGGGGCATTCAAAATGTTCTTTTTATGTCATGCTTCATTTCATATTACTTTGACATCTCCTTTGGTAAGAATCCTCTCCGTTTCACTTCCAGTTGTTGAGGGTATTTCACTAATAAATTATTTCAATACAGAAATATTTGACAAATGGCCATCCTGGATAGTTGTTGAGGTATGGAGCTATATACATACACACATTATATACCTTTAAATGTCCAAATGCACGCAACCACGTTGAGGAGCAGTGCAGGAAAGGGACAAAGGCTAATCTGCATGGCTTTCTGGGACTGATTCGGGTCTCATTGTGAAAGGTAAACCCCGCCATCTGCTGGTGTAAAAAGACAAAAGCTTTTATTTGGTTTAGGCTGTACATAAAAAAACAACCAAATATTAGCTACATATCATTTAGATTTACATTCAAATGTTCAGTCCATTATGTTCTGCTTTTTACTGGCTTAACAAAGTGACCATGGTGAGGGTATTTTTGTACTAAAAAAGACATTTTGCGAAAGAAATACAAAACTCATTCTGGATTACCAGTTTATTTGAGGATCCTTTGATCCATGCTGTCCTCCGTACTCCATCAAAAAACATAGTTATGTTTTTTTTCCCTTCCCCATTGTGTTGCATAAAGCACTGATTCCCAAAGTGGAATGAAAAGTTCCATGAAAAGTTTTCAGATTCATTCATTTAAATTATCATTATATAACTTTTTTATTTTTTTTACAAAAGTCTTAAAGTTCAACGAATAATATTTATTTTGAATCCAAAATAACAAAGTCAACAAATTGTATACAAATACAAATTGTAATTGTATAATATTTAATACAAACAGAATCTGCATTTTAATTGGCCTATGCAGTAAGAGTGAAACGCTTCACATTTCTCTATATATGTGTGTGTGTGTATGTTCAGAAAATAATTTCAAATGATCTCCTTTCTCTTCATTTGCCTTTTATATTATGTTTAAGTATTCAAGTATGTTACTTGTTACATGTGTTTCTAATACATTTCTCTTGTGTTGTTCTTTCATATTACTAAGACTATAGAAGTGTACAAATCAGGCTATAGTGGCTATATATCTCTATCCTGGCATAAAGGGACTACAACTCACATTTCGTTGTACAACCCTGGGTTGTATAGAATGACAACAAACAAACTTTGTAACATTGTGATGATTTCATGCCCCCTCCTCTCCCTGATATCTGCTTTATCTAGAGGCCAGTTCCCCCTCTTACATCCAGGTCACGGGCCAAGAATCAAGCCCCGCTCAAAGTATGCTTTCTTTTGTCAGTTTTACACAGGGTTAACCTTGAGCCTACATTTTCTTATTTCTGAACCTGAGGAGAATGCTTGCACCACTGCTGCTAAAATCATATCCGGGACTTCATAGGATTTAGATGATGTGGTGGACATTATAAACTAACAACGTTTTTAATGGGAGGGAGCCCAGCACAAAGAGACTTCCAGTTCTCTTGAGCTCAGATCTGAGTTGGTTCAGCTTTAATATAATTCTAGTGTAAGAATAGCAGCATTAAATTGAGGGTCCCACATGAATTTTTCCATTCCCAGAGTAATGCTGACAATATGCCAAGTATAACCGTGTTGTTCCCTTAAGATTTGGTGACATAATATAAAGCCTTGGCTGGTCAGAAGGGTGGTTATTTTATACTCCTTTTAGCAAAAAACATCACCATATCATGACATCAACTTTAATAAAAAAATGTTTTTAATGGATTCAGAATATAATTGTTATTATTGTTTATTCCATAAGTACAGATGTTAGGTCTGTATTCAGGTATAGTGTTACTTATTACACTAGACTAATTTTATTAGGCTACTTAATATAGTGAACCTTATTGTTCATCTTGGAATTATTCACTGCTTTGGTTTATAAATGCATGAAAAGCACAATTACTCTCGTTTTTCTCTTGTCTTGAAAACCCTAAATGATAAATCTTGTATTTAATATCCAATTGTTTTAGCTTGTTGTGTTGTATTGTCTTAGCTTGTAAAGAAGTACCCTAGCAATACAAAACCCTTTCTTTGGCCTTTTTTTGTACAATAATGGACCTAAAAATGACTGCAGGTGCTTAATAATGCAAATAAACACTAATACATTGAGTGAACTGGATGAGAACAAAGACTTTGGAGTGTGAAAGTGTAGTATATATGATTTCAGTGGTCTTGCCTTTTTTCTTGAGGCCAATCCCGTCCAATTTAACACATTTCCTGTTTGTGCTCGGGGTCCAACCAGCGGAGTGGTTGCATGTGCACTAATCAACACACAGAGAAGAAGCTTGGTAGAGTTAAGATGGCGGCATGTGGGTGAGGAGGCTGGGATCTAAACTCGAGGTTTTTCGCCATTAAACGATTCCTATGAATCCACATATATACAGTAATCGAAAGAATAACAATTTCCACGTCTTTCACACGCCTGTGTGTGATTTTGGATTGACCCCATGACATCTATACACTTCGTGGTTCACCCGTTGCCCGGGACTGAGGATCAGCTCAATGACAGGTATTTTGTTGCGGGCCGTGGAAGAAGAAGAATGTAAATCTATATTAACGTGCGGAGTATGCTATATAGTTTTCGAGATTGTATTTACCAACGATGTTGACATTGTCATGCGTGTTCAGTCGGGTTTACATAATTTAAATGACCCCCCTGGGTTGGAACAAGGCCCGGCATCTTGAACAATCCTCGTTAGCCTCCTGCTACCTAAACAGTCGGTCCAGTGCTAGCTAGATGCTAGCCTGTTAACTGGCTATCGTACGAGTAGCTAACACTAGCAGGCTGTTTCCTTGATTCTCTGGAAGGATTGGCTCACAGTCAAAGTTGAGTTAGACAATGCGGGTTGGGGGATGGGGGAAAAGAGAGGGAAATAAGGGTCGTAAAACACAACGTTGTTGAAAATATACGAGTTTTCTTGTATACATTATAGATCCACTCTTTTGACATGTGTCAGTGTTTGTTTTGTGGGCGTCTCGTTGATTATCATGATCAATGAAGTAGCTAACGTCAGCTAACTGATAGCTAGCTGCTAATGGTAGCAAGCTAATTCGCTACCACGCTCTTGACAAAGCCAAATATTTGTGTTCCAGTGTCTTTTATGTCACGGTGACTTTTAAAGTTTATTGGCACAATTTACTTGCTAAAATCGTAGGAAGTAATAATCTCGTGTGTCTGTTTAAACATTGCGCACCGAGATAAATATCTAAAATATGCAGCGAAGCACAGTTAGCAACAATACATTCGCATTAATCCTGTTATCTACTTTAGTAAGGGGACAAGACGAGGTTTGAAAAGTGTGTATGATCGATGCATGATTATTCAGGGTTCACGTGATCATAGACTGACTTTTTTTCTCTTTCACTGTTAGACAAATACCTATAGAATACTCGAACAGTTAATTCAATTGCACACGATATTGTTAGTAGTGACATGCAGCTGGCATGCATCACATTGCAGTTAATGGGGCTTCTTTAGTAAATGCAGGAACTGAAGTGATAATGAGAGTAGTAGTTGGAAGAGATGTCCAGGACATTGTGTGCGACCTGTATTTTGGCAGAACATGTGATTTATGATAAACCTATTTATATCATCCATTGAGATTGAACTGATTAATGAGCTGTTCTACTTTAAGACAAAGTGGTTGAGAAGTGTTTTTAGAATGACCTTGAGATTAAGAACTGGGTAAAGGCTCAGAGTATTTGAACGCTTTTGCAAGGTTGGTGTACTATCTAACTCTGGGGGACCAGCTTTGGTCAGAATGACAAGGTCAGCTCAGTTATTCTACTGGTCAACTAGTTATTGAAAAGCTACTCAAATATCTTGGTGGTATGGACCATTGGTTCCATTAAAGAGGTCATGGCTGTTTCATCCCCAGGCATGCATGCCATTGCATGCTACAGTCACCATGTGCTGCTGGGAGGCCCCCTCCTCTCTCTTCCCCATGAAGGAACTTGCAGTTGTCAAAGCAGATAAGTGCCTCTATCTGAAGTAAAAAGGCTTGGTCCAGAATGGCTCATTTAAAGTGCTTGCCTGGCATGAGCATCCGGTCAGATTTCCCCAATTAAATGCCAGTGGTTTGCTTGACCTAAATGAGGTCTGCTTAGATACATTAGTTTAGCACAATGTAATGGCAAATCGCATTCCCCTGTGCTTCTATATTGTGAGCAGATTTCTACCTTCGCCATTTGTGTCTCGCACTATTTTAGAGATTTTAGATTGTTTGCATGGGTCATCAAGCATTGGAATGACATGGACAATTTAAAATGAACAAACACGCAGCATATTTACATCAATATTCTGCTTAAGTTGTATGCCTAGTACGCCGACAACCTTTTTTCATTACTCGTCTCTGTCTTGTCTAGATTTGAAATAGTATTTTAGGTGTACACTTGGTATTAACATATAGGCTAATTTGTGTTTAAATAGTATACATGATCTGTAGCTGCCCTACATTTACCACTCGTGAGTTTTCTTCTTCTTGCCTTCCATCCAAAAATGACAATTGGCTTGTGTTGACATCCTTTCTTTTGAGTTGGGTCATTCCTCACAACAGGTGCCCCAGTACTTCTTTAACTGTGTGTAATGACCATGTATGGGAGGGAAAAAAAAGTTGCAGAACTATTTATTCAAGATGACGGCATAGGCCAAATATGTGGAGAAGTTGAGAGTTGATTTATGTTTCTTGATAAGACACTAGACAAGTAAAAGGATGCTTTACCTTTCAGAATTCATGGTGGTTAAGCATGTTCGAAAAAATGCAATTCCTCAAGTCAGATTGTCTGTCTGTACTGGATGCAAGTGTAGTAAGTAAGTAAATGGAAATCTGGGGAGCAAACAAAGTAATTAGACAATGAACTGCATAAGCCAACCACAGGCAAATGAATGGGGCAGACTTTTTAAAAAGTGATTTTATGTTAAAAAAATCACAGCAATCCTTGAATGTATAGTTTTCAGTACATTATTCATTTCTAATTCAGACATTATGATGGAATGGCAGGCTTGACACTTGCTTTGTTTGTAGTGATGTGAGAGGAGATACTTTAGATGGTATGGGTAAAAGTCCTATACATTTTCTGGATGGAATACTTCCATGGCATGGATGGGCATTAAACACTTTTGATTGATTCATCAGTCTAAAAATCTTCTTGAAAAACTCCAAAACTAATTGTTTAATTGATAATAATACATGGAACGTTGTATTAAGAAACATCCAATGGCTGAGTTTAACATTTTGTTATTCTGGAAATGCAGTGTGTATAATTCACTTCTGACTTATGGATCATTTTTAGGGCTGTGTATTTGCAAGAATCTGGTGACACAACACGCTTCATGATACAGGGGTTATGAATCAATATATTTTCAACTGTAAGCAAGGCGATGTATTGCAATTTTTAAATCTAATTTTAGGAAAACTGTCATAGTATAAAGAACACACCGCCATATGGATTAAATCTGAGTAATCGGCACTTCTTTTTATGCAAACTGAGCCACTGCCACACGTCTTTTCATATGAACTATTAATGACAAATTGATACAATGTTTTTGAGAATCAATGCAGTATCACAAATCACAATATTGCGATACTCAAGTGTATCGATAATTTCTTATACTCCTAATTATTTGCAGACTAAGCAGTAACTTGATCCTTAATGCAATGACAAAGTGTTTAAAATATGCAACAACCCTGACGTGCCTCTGGCATGTATTCCATAGCAATAGCCACTGAGGCTCATGGAAACTCCAACTTTTGAAGCATTTCCCTTACCAAACCAGCAGTGAAAAAATATTACTTAGAAAATTAAATCTTTTATAACTGATGACCAGAACTAAATACTTTTGTACAGTTTGCTACTCTGTTGAGTCTCTATACTGACATCATCCGACTTGAGTCTCACACTCAGTCATTGCTGTGACCTTTTTAAGCCATTGTCATCTTGTCTCCAATGGAATCATTAATACCTAGTGTCGATTTGTTAATGTTGTCACGTTTGACAGATTCTATACTCCTAATTTGCCTCGTGTGTTGGACTGTTGTGTTTCACAACATTTGTATAGGTGATTTATATACAACATGCCCTGGGATTACTATGCGTTTATTAGATAAATTAAGAAGATGCACACAAGTTGACGACATTTGAAATGCACCTAAATGGTCTGTGCTGGGTAAAATGGGGACAATAAAGAAAGTGAAATCATCATGATTTGTGTAATGAGCGGTTCAAGTTTTAAACTATCTTCCGGGACTTAATTTCTGAATCGTATACATTAATCTGCGATGGTTCTTAAATAGGTCTTACTTGCATTAATATAGTCTTTATCTTCTTATCAGGCTCCGGGAAGTCTCAGAGAAACTCAACAAATACAGCTATAATAGGTAAGTTTGTGTTAACATTGTAATTGCAGGTGGCTTTGTTTAATTGGAGTATTGCTTTAATTAACCTGTATATTGTCTCATTTGTATTTATATTTTTTTCTCTTTTTCCAATGTAGTCATCCACACCTTAGTCTGCTGGAGCAGACTACCCTAAAACAGTGTGTTGTTGGTCCGAACCATGCCGGATTTCTGCTTGAGGTAATGCTACGAGACATTACATCATTAGCATTAATGAAACTCTTGGGGATCTGGAGTATATGTTTATTTTTTATTTATTGCCTACCAAAACAGTTCAGTTCAGTATAACATGAAGATTTCAATTCAAACTGGGTCACTATTATCAGATGAGCTCTGACTTTTGTTGACTGGATTTAATAGATTGGATGTGATATTTATATTCAGAACACCCCCCCAATTTAGCCTGACATTGGCAGATCTAATCGCAAATGTGAGTTAGTCTTGCACATCTCGCTTCATTTTCGATTTCCATAGGCCGCTATCAAGTGTAGACAGAAATGCCCCTGAATGCAATGGGCCCTTTACACAGCAGCCATTTTGACCTGTCTTTGCAGGGTAAACACAGTTGTAATTAATATGTTCCATTTAGGTGGGACATTGCACTGGTATTGTGCATGCTGGCTCACTGGAATGATTGTGACACATTAAATAGAACAGGACCATCATTAATTTGATCAATTACACCTGTGTTTATCCTGCAATGACGTGTCAAAATGGCTCCTGTGAAAAGGGCCTATTGGATAGACCTACACCCAATTAGAGCAACACAACATGTGCCACAGTGCTGAGTGATGGAGAAATACGAACAGATTAGAGATGAGCTTGTATATTATGAGTTGGTATATTAAGCATCTACCGTACAGATCATTCAATATTGACGTGATGGCAGCTTTAACAGAAAGTTCCTCATCAGCTGCAGCCATCTTGGTTGTTTTGAAAATGCCTCAACTGCGTTCTTAACAGTCATTGTCTCAAACACAATCCATATTCGATAAATGGTTGTGATTTGTCCGTCATATCTCAAGTTTCTGGAAATCTGTCCCAAGTGCAGGGGGACCTGACACTTCTGCCAGAAGAAATAAAACATAAGCTTGAGTTGTCTGGTTCCCAGGCAAACCCCAATTAGGTTTGAACAGAGCTATAGATGCACTGAGAGGCACCATGTAGTAATTGACCTTGGTTTGTTTGTTGGCATGCAGGTGGAAGTGTGTTCATTATGAGTGTGGAGTCAAATGCTGCACCTTAATTCTTTGCAATGTAATTGTGCATTAACAAACATCCCACACCGTAGTGTGTTAATCATAATGTCTAATCTAATAGTGCAGAGTTGGTTTGGTTAGAACATGATTTATATCTTCCAGTATACAGCACCTCTGAAATAAATGAACTGATATGCACAGTGGTCATTTGCATATAGACTCAGACTACCATATAGACATAGATGTGAAAGGCAAAAGGTTGTTGAGTGTTTGGCCTTATGATATTTTATATCTGTCCATTTTGATAAATTGCATTCAACATTACAATACTATTCTTCCTTTTTTTTTAAAAGTGTTTTCATTTGTGAAATGTGTGACACTAAAACCCATGAATGCATCTGTTTAGGATGGACGCGTGTGCAGAATCAGCTTTGCTGTCCAGCCTGATCGCCTGGAGCTCAGCAAACCGGATGGCAGCGATGGGTGAGAGACTTCTTTATGATGGGATCTGTCCCGGAAACTGTTTTAGCTTTGGCACTGAGTTGGAAACAGATCGCTTGTGGAGATGTCTAGTATATGATGCACCGAACATGCTCAGGCTTACTGATGGTGGTTGCTGGGATTTGAATTCGGCACTTGTGCCCCTTTTGGCTAAGTATGAAGCAGTTGGACATCGTTTTCACATGTAGAATATTACTCTGGCTCTTTGCTACAAAGATTTCAATCTCTATGGAGTATAACGTATATCTGATAACATCAGAGGTCTATTTCCAAAGGTCCTGGGGGGATGCTTTCGTGTTGTGCTTGATATGACTATGATGTCTATGAAGTGATTCTCACTACAGATCTGCTTTTTGGAGAGTTCTGCCCCAAAGTTAAATGCATTCCAGGGACATAAAAAATGTCTAGGCCTACTTCTGCCTTTTTATTCTACTTTTACACCAAATAACCAACAGCAAGATGGTCCCAAAATTGTTTGTCTAACTTTCTGAAAGCCAGTTGCCTTTATGGCTGTGCAAGTGTGTTCCATTTAATAAAAATATTTTTTTAATTAGCTGCTCTGTTTTGTGTTGGCTATGAGTATGTATTGTTGGTGACTGTCTCATTGATGGATGTGGATATCCTGCCAGCAGAACAACATCCAACAGTGATTTCAGAGCTTTCAGGCCCCTCTAGCTGCTAAATATTCATGTGAATCAGGCTATAAAAGGCTTCCCTGCTCCGAACGTTTGTGCAGAAACACATGTTTTGTTCCCTGCCACAGACTTGCAAAAGAAGATGAGATGGTTTCACATTGTAATAGCTTTTCAGTCGGCACCATTGTGGGCTGCTGGGACGCCTATGGAAAAGAGTGTGGCAGGTTGGCAAGATTGTCAGCTCCCTGAACAAGGTCTATTATCCTCTGTGATTTTGAATCGCATCAAAAGTTATGCAGGTTATGTCAGCTTGTTGCCTGTCTGAATTTGCTGTTTCTCTGTATTGCATTTGAATAATTTAAATCCCTGTTTCTGTTTCCCATCGCGCCCTATTACAACATGGTAAAATGTGATTGTATTTTTTGTTGGAAAGTATCTAAATTTAGTGTCACTGCAGTCCCTGTTTTATGAAAGGTTGGCAAAATTGTCATCATTTAGGTCCATTGCAACAGAAAAACTGCATTTATACCAATTATACATGCATATATTTAGAACACATCAGTTAAGAATAGTGAAGTTAACTACTTTTGGTTAAACTCAGAAGGCATTCCATTATAAGAAGTCTTGAAATAGGAGAAAGCAGTCGCAGCCCCAAAACCCCAAGAACTTTAAAAAAAGGAAAGTCTTGAACGAGGAACGAGTTGCAGCCAATTCTGATTCCCAAGGGTGTTGCCATGCTAGTCTCTAAAATACCCCCTCCTGTTTCACAGTATAATATTTAAAGAAAATTAATCCTGAACCAAGGGGTATAATTTAACAGACCTTGGGTAAATTAAGTTTCTGTTAACCTAGGCAATAATAGAAAGTATTTTGGTCCTGTGTGGGACTTCTGTAGGTTTGTAACTGATCTCCCATCTTTTGTTTCCAGTTCAAAGTTGAGCAGTGGTTCAGGGACAGGAAGGAGCTCCAGGCCAGGCAGGACTAGTGATCCGCCCTGGTTCCTGTCTGGCTCTGACACACTGGGCAGACTGGCAGGCAACACCCTTGGGTAAGTTCTGGCAGGGTTGACGGAGACAAACTGTCCTGTGAAAGCTCACAGCACTGGCGCTGCAGCGGGTTACGGGTGTATTCCCCAAAGCGTTCTTCATTCTGCAGAGAGAACTTTAGTGTGCTGTAAAATGTATTGGATAAATGTCTCCACAAAACGGAATACATCAAAAAGCATGGTCATGTTCATCTCCTCTTCTTAGTGCTTTTGTTGACATCTGGAGATTTGAGTTCCTCCTCAGAATATAGTTGTTGTGGGTCCTCGTATTAAAGCTGTGCAGAATAACCTTCTAAACTTGCAGCCTTACAGTTTATTGTTAAACTGAAACAAAATGGAAGTTGAAATATCCAAAATATGTACGTAATGTATTCATTATACTATATCAAAGACATTTTTTTCTTACAATACCTGATTAAATTAGGAACATTGCCACCAGTTAATTTCTTCCTTCCTGTTAACACTGCTGATGCGAAACCTTCCCAGTCTGCACTGCCCTGTCTCCGCTTTCACAAAGGCTGAATTCCCTTCGTACCCAGATGTGTGCGCGTTTTGAGTCTGCTCTGTTAGTCAGATGGTGTTTTTGGCAGTCATGTCTCACCACGGCCTTGCACTGTGTAACAGGAGTCGCTGGAGCTCTGGTGTAAATGGAGGCAGTGGAGGAGGTGGAAGTGGAGGAGGAGCAGGGGGAGGTGGAGCCGGAGGTGGCAGCAGTGGAGGAGGAGGGGGTGGAGGCGGAGGCGGAGGCACGTCGGGCAGGTCGTCGACAGCAGCTCGTGATTCCCGTCGACAAACCAGAGTGATCCGTACAGGAAGGGATCGTGGCTCGGGCCTGCTAGGTAGCCAGCCTCAGCCAGTCATACCAGCTTCTGTCATCCCCGAAGAACTTATTACTCAGGTAAACATTCTCGGAAAATGCTACAAAAATGGTTTAACATTTTTTTCTGAAACTAATTGTACAGCTAACAGGGCACATGCATTTGCTCATCTGCAGTGACAAGTGAGTATCAATAGATGAGTTTTCTACTTCCTCAGGCCCAGGTAGTCCTTCAGGGGAAGTCCAGGAGCGTGATCATTAGGGAACTCCAGAGGACCAACCTGGATGTCAACCTTGCGGTCAACAACCTGCTGAGCCGGGATGACGAAGATGGAGATGATGGCGACGACACAGCCAGCGAGTCCTACCTCCCTGGAGGTTTGTCACAAATATAAAGAAACCATAAATGGAAAGAGAAATAGCTTGTATAGAATGATGATATTGTGTTCAACAAGAGATCAATTTCTATTGGCTACACCACCATTTAAGATTAGAGTTCAGGCTTGGCTGCAGTTCAAATATTTTTATACAAATAAGCTTGTGTGTCAAAGTAAGATGGTATTCAAATGATTTTTGTTTTTCTAAAACCTTGCATCCTCTTGTGCATTTGTCCCACGCAGAGGACCTGATGTCCCTGTTGGATGCAGACATTCACTCCGCTCATCCCAGTGTGATTATTGATGCTGATGCTATGTTCTCTGAGGACATCAGCTACTTTGGCTATCCCTCTTTTAGACGCTCCTCACTGTCTCGCCTGGGATCCTCCAGAGGTAACTCAACAACTCACTTCTGACTAATAAAGGGAAGGCGGGGTGTTGGAGAGGCTTTGGTGGCAACACTGGTGATGGCTTTTGTTGTGGGGATGGAGCTTTAATATCTTATTAGAGATGAGACAACACGGTAGAAAAGTTGGAAAAGCAAGACAATGTTTCAATATTTTTCTTGAGATGGATTGTAAAAACATCTTGCCGCTGGTTTAAGATTTGAATAAGACAGATTATCTAACAAGCTTTGCTTGTTAGATGAATTTAAAATTTTTTAAGCAAAGGACAAATGTAGGTTAAATGTAAAGAAAAAACAAGTTATTAGAGGAGAAAATATGTTCCTCTTTACGAAATGTATACATGAGCCTGTATAGGTTTTACAGAAATGATTGTAAAATGAAATGGATTTATCTTGTTTGCTGGGGACATTTTCACTTCAGTCTGTTAAACTTGACTTGTAATATGGCTGTTTGATGTTACAGGATATAAATGTTTGGTGTTGTATGCTGCATGGCTGTAGTACATACTGTGAGCTCTCTGAGAAAGGCCCGCTAGGCCCACCTGTATCAACAGGGACCCTTTTAAGGCAGTCTATTCTAAAAACCTACCTAGCCCACTTTTAGCCAACATGCATGCTTCCTTTCTGTCTATCCACTTCCTCTTCTACCTCACATTTTATCATATGAGCGTGCAAACTGACTCACCCACCAGTATAATTTAGACTCCCACTCAATCTTCAGTACTGCAATTTTGATTTGCCTTCCAGTGATTCTAAAGAATCTATCTTTCTCTCTCTATTCTTAAAACTATGTTGACGGGTCTTTCCCAGAGAGTGGCTTACTTTTATCCCACTGGTGTGACCTTATTGCATACCAGTTCTCCTTCTTCCCTTAGAGCGCGACTCAGAGCTGTTGCGTGAGCGTGAGTCTGTGTTGAGGTTACGCGAACGCCGGTGGCTGGATGGGGCCTCGTTTGACACAGAGCGAGGCTCTACCAGCCGCGAGGGTGAGCCCAGTTTGGACAAGAAGAGCATCCCGGTCCAGAGCCCTGTCTCCTTGGGAGAAGAGCTCCAGTGGTGGCCTGACAAGGTAGGAGGAGCACAAACAGTTGTTGATTTAATGCTTTAATCTGTTCAATTTCCTTTAATCATCTTCAGATCCCTACATCTTGATTGGAGTCCACTTGTAGCAAATTCAATTAATTGGACAATTAAAGTGAGGTTTTGCTTTACCTGACATTTTTGGAGATCTCTCATTGTTATTTCTAGGATGGTGTGAAGTTTGTGAGCATCGGAGCCATGTTCACAGAGCTGGTGGCTGTCAGCTCCAAAGGAGAGCTATATCAGTGGAAGTGGAGCGAACCTGAACCTTACAGGAATGCACAGGTGGAGAATTCAACCGATGTGAATGGAATTACCAATATCTGTACTATATGTGTACTTCTTTTTTTTGCGTCCATCTGTTAATGTAGCATGCTTGAAGGCACTGTTTTTTTTTATTACATGTAGGAGAGCTACAAACTTTTCTGTCATTTGTTCCATCAGAATCCTTCCGTTCATCACCCCCGTGTATCCTTCCTGGGCCTGGCCAATGAGAAGATCACCTTATTGTCTGCCAATAGCATCAGAGCCACTGTAGCTACAGAGACTAACAAGGTAGATTATGATTGCTCCTCTTCACATAATAACATGTGCTCTGCTTTGATCATGGTAACGGTACTCAACCACAGGATGAGTTGTCTAAGCATAGGATTGTGACTGTCTAAAGACAACTATAGTTATTATTCAGCCATATTTATTGAATGAGTTTTTCATTAACGTGTGTGTGTGTGTGTGTGTGTGTTTATAGGTGGCAACCTGGGTGGACGACACACTGAGCACAGTGGCCTCTAAGCTGGAGCACAGTGCTCAGGCTTTCCCCGAGCTGCAGGGGGAACGCATGGTGTCACTGCACTGCTGTGCACTCTACACATGTGTACAGCTGGAGAATAGCCTCTACTGGTGGTGAGAATAAATGTTTTTTTTTTCATGAAACTTCATTGAAAGAAACTATAATTATTTATGTCGTCACCATAACATTGTTGTCCTTCTAAGCGTAGTGTTATTGATAGGGAAAGATTCTGTCATTGTGTTTATTAGGTGCTATAATGTGACATTTACCGAGGGTTACAAATGGATTATGTACGAACGGTATATGTCAGAGGAAAGGTATGGATGTCAGTAAAGCTTTGACACTTCACTGCTTGCATCTGCCTGCAGGGGTGTTGTGCCTTTTAGTCAACGGAAGAAGATGCTTGAAAAGGCCAGAGCCAAGAACAAAAAGCCAAAGTCCAGTGCTGGCATCTCCTCGATACCAAACATCACCGTGGGAACACAGGTATGACATCATTTAGAGGTAGACTAAATTCTCTTCTGTTCTTAGTACAGTAGTCCTGGTTTGAGCTGGAGCCTTGCAGTTGGTGTAAAATAAATGTACCGTTTACTTCCTTAGGTGTGTTTGAGGAATAACCCCCTCTACCATGCCGGTGCAGTGGCCTTTTCTGTCAGTGCTGGGATTCCCAAAGTGGGCGTCCTGTTGGAGTCTGTCTGGAACATGAATGACAGTTGCAGGTTCCAGCTGCGCTCACCAGAGAGCCTCAAGAACTTGGAAAAGACCACTAAGACCCAGGAAATCAAGTCAGTTTAATTTTATGTTGAAAAAAAGCTGTTCATTTATGTATAGGAATAGTCTTCCATAGTTTTAATTTCATTACATTTTTAACCACATTATTAAAAGACACAGACCTCAGACAGAATTTAGATATGCGAGAATAATAAGTAAAATTCATCTCCCTGTCTTGGTCTAAACCCATAGGACTGAAAGCAAGCCGGAGCTGGTGAAGACCGAGATGGGTCCTCCTCCCTCCCCAGCGTCTACCTGCAGTGATACCTCTTCCATTGCTAGCAGTGCCTCACTGCCCTACAGTATGTCAGCTTTTCTCTTGCCATCTCTTCCTTTTAACCTCTAGCTCTCACAACAACACTCAAGTCTTGACTTTCCTCTCTATCTCCCAGGCACAGATCCAATTCTTTACTCACTCTGTGCTTTCATTAGTCCTTTGACTTTGAAACAGATGGTGCACTGGCTTTTATCAGCAAGTTTTTTTCCCCCAGCCTGTTTTCCTGTGAAGGCAGCACAGCCAGCTCACAGTATATACTGTGGTGTATTTGGTTGCCTTTTTACCTCCTCTTATCATATAAAACATACAGCTAGCAGTCAGTGTTGATAATTCATTTTACATAGTCCACACTCATTTTTATCACCTGTTCATTTTATGTTTATACCGTCCTAATCAGGAATATGATGCCAAACCATTTGCAATCCATTGAGGTCAATAATAATAATAATAATAATAATAAAGTGTCTTATTTGAATATACTGTGATCAAAAGACTAAAAGTTAGTATGCCCTACTTCTTGCAGAGCGAAGGCGTTCTACCCCGGCTCCTAAAGAGGAAGAGAAGGTGAACGAGGAGCAGTGGCCTCTTAGGGAGGTGGTGTTTGTGGAGGACGTTAAAAATGTTCCCGTGGGAAAGGTGCGTGAACCTGAAATGTGGCAATACGTGAGCGTTGGCAAGTGTTGTAATATCTTGAAGCAATAAGTAATGCAGGTGTTTTGAGTCTCTGGCTACTCTCCTGCTATCATATGGTTTGTCCTGACATCTCAGTTTCACAACTATGTTCTAGGTGCTTAAAGTGGATGGCGCATATGTTGCTGTGAGGTTTCCAGGAACATCAAGCAGCATGAGCAACCAGAGCACTGCTGTTCCCACTGACTCTGACCCATCATCCCTGCTGCAGGACTGTCGGCTCCTTAGAATAGACGAGCTCCAGGTTTGTACATAAATTGATCCAATATTGCTCGTCTTCATCTCAGTATTTGGTGTTCAGTGTGAATGCATCTGTGCTGGTGTGAGCATCTCTCCTCCTGACATTCATATTCATTTCCTTTTTGTCTCCAATCTGTTCCTGACAGGTTGTCAAAACTGGCGGGACTCCTAAAGTTCCCGATTGTTTTCAGCGCACGCCTAAAAAGCTCTGCATCCCAGAAAAGGCGGAGATTCTGGCCGTGAATGTTGACTCCAAAGGTTTGTGTGTGTTTCTATAAGTCAGTGTATACTTAATATACTTTATCAATATATTTGTTAAGTGATTTCGGTAGATTTGTATTTCCAACCCTAAAATACCTCTCCATCTTTCAGGAGTCCACGCAGTGCTGAAAACTGGTAACTGGGTACGGTACTGTATCTTTGACCTGGCTACGGGCAAAGCTGAACAGGAAAATAACTTCCCCACTAGCAACCTGGCCTTCCTGGGCCAGAGTGAGCGCAATGTGGCCATCTTTACTGCAGGACAGGTGAGGAAATCTCCCAAATTAGGAGGCTTGTTTTGCAAACTACTACTTTATACAAATCTAAAATAGTTAAATAATTTTTCTTTTAGGAATCTCCAATCATCCTTCGAGATGGAAATGGCACAATCTACCCTATGGCCAAAGACTGCATGGGTGGAATTCGAGATCCTGATTGGTTGGACCTGCCACCTATAAACAGCCTGGGAATGGGGGTGCACTCTCTGGCCAATCTCCCCTCTAACTCCACAATTAAAAAGAAAGCTGCTATTATTATTATGGCTGTCGAGGTAAACATGACCGTATAAATACAATGTTTAAAAGACTGAAAAACAAGTTAACAAGTAAATAAATAGGTAGAACAAGATGTGTTTTCTGTCATGTTCCTACCCATAAAGCTGTCTGGAAAATAAAAAAATCTATACTATGTAAATCATGTGTAGATATCCGAATGAATGATGATAATCAGTACTCACTCACCGACTTTGTGCATTTCAGAAACAAACACTGATGCAGCACGTGCTGCGTTGTGACTATGAGGCATGTCGGCAGTACCTGGTGAACCTTGAACAGGCCTTCCTGTTGGATCAGGGCAGCCAGGCCCTCGGAGCACTTCTGGATCATCGCTGTGACGGAAACCGCAACATCCTCCATGCTGCCGTCTCTGTCTGCTTTCCTGTTAGTAACAAGGAGACCAAAGAGGAGGAAGGTGAGCTGGTGCTGTAGACAATCGATGTCAGGATGAGTCTGATCAGAAAAGTTAATTATATAGATTTGCTGGTTACAGTCACGTTTTTCCTCCCAATGTCTCTGTTTTGGACTTTGCAGGTTTTTTTTTTTTTAATAAATAAAGATTGCAATATGTGAAAGAAAATCACCTTTTCTCTCAACACACACTTCTAGTTTGGAGTCAGTTTAATTGCCTGTTTTCACCATGACTCTCGTCTCCATACTAAGTGACCATGCTGTTTCATTTCAGAAGCTGAAAGGTCTGAGAGAAACACATTTGCAGAGCGTCTTTCTGCTGTGGAGGCAATTGCCAATGCCATCTCTGTGGTTTCAAGCAACAGTTCTGGGAATAGGACTGGCTCCTCCAGCAGCAGAGGGTAAATAACCGGTTATACTGTTTTGTGCTACACAGAATATGTAAGGAAGAATTTTCTGTACAGAAAACTGTATGGTCTGGACAGTGTCATCTGGAGAACACAAGGCGCCCTATAAGAAAGGAATACGTTTGCGTCCAATATCAGTGAACCGGTTCTCCAGTAATAATAACATTTGTAGGTCTTAATTTCAGTGCCATGTTCTATTTTTTTGTGCCGTCCCCAGGCTTCGTCTGAGAGAGATGATGCGGAGGTCTCTAAGAGCAGCAGGTCTCGGCCGTCATGAGTCTGGCCCTTCATCCAGTGACCACCAGGACCCTGTGTCCCCACCTATTGCCCCACCTAGTTGGGTCCCTGACCCCCCACCCATGGACCCTGGTCAGTGCATCTCTACAAGACTATAATTAAGATTATCTTTGTCTGCTCTTTAGAGCCCTTTTAAGACAAACACTGTCACTGCAACAAAAAACAAGAATTGAAATGAGAGCCCTGCTTTAGTGCAGAGGCTGTAGCTACAAGGTATGTCGGCCTGAAACGTGATCCTTTTTCTTCTCTTGCCGCAGTGTAGTCCACGTCCTCTTTGTGTTATGTGTAAGCTCATATACCCGTGAGAAATCCATTACTATTATTTTAATTTGCCATTTACCTTGTAAACATCAAGTCAGAGGGTGTAGAAGATTTGAAGCGTTTCACACAGATGGTGAATACAGATATAGGCAGACAGATGGTTCTGAGAAAAATCATGTGTTTTTTGAACATTAAAGCATGTAAACATGTTCTAGTAGAAAAGTAGTATGAACCTGTAAATGAGCATAATATGCCCCCTTTAAAACTGGAGCTCTAAATTTGTATTTCATCTTCTCGCTGGTACTTTGTAACAGCCTACCCACATCAGTGAAAACCTCTGGAGTTGTTTTGCCATAGTGGTCAGTCTCAAGGCCGCCTTACAGAACTGTATTGGAAAGTCTGTGTGCGATCATGAATTTAACTCTCCTCCCCTGCCTTCATCAATGAATCTAAGACTTTGTGTGGCTGTGTCTCTTAACTAAAGTGAAATCTACAAAAACTGTTTTTATTTTATTACCAGATGGTGACATTGACTTCATTCTGGCACCAGCTGTGGGTTCACTCACCACTGCCTCCACTGGGACTAGCCAGGGACCCAGCACCTCCACCATTCCAGGTACATGACATCTTCATCATAGAGGAGGAACGCGAAGGAGCTCTGTCTCAAATCCATACTGTGTACTATTTCTCTACATTATATACTATATACTTTTAGCAGTTACTATTCAAAATGTTCAACATACTTTACCATTTTATCCTAACAGGAAATGATACAATATGTAGTTTTCACTGAAACTGCAAATTTGGAATGTCACTGCCAATTAAACTCTACAAAGAGACATCCAAATGTTTTTCCTAAGATTTGTAACTTGTTTGTTTTCCAAGATTTCTTGGAAGCTGTTTCACCACCACCCACAATTTATTTCAGTTCTTCCATCTGTGAGCCACTCCTGTTTCTTTAGTGCGTTGTATTGTGGGAGAATAGTGTGCATCACAGCACTCAATTCAACTGTATTTATTCTATTACACCACATACTAAAAACCTGCTTAGAATCATAATGGTATAAAGTGTTATGTGTTTTTTGCCTATGTCATGGTGAAATTGCATTGGTCTGTTAAACAGAAATAATCCTCAATAGGGGAAAATATGACATTCTGGTCTTTCTCATTATGTGTCATCTCCGGGGCAGCAGTGAAATTAGTCACATCAGCTAAATACTGAACATATTGTGTATTCAAACTTAGGGGTCAAACGTGCTGTGTCTGTCTGTGATCTAATGGACTTGTCCTCTACATACGAGCAGGGCCGTCCACCGAGCCATCTGTGGTGGAATCTAAGGACAGGAAGGCCAACGCCCACCTCATCCTAAAGCTGATGTGTGACAGTGTTGTACTGAGGCCACACCTACGAGAGCTACTCTCCGCTAAGTACGATTCTTTATTTCCATATGGTGATATTTATAAGTGCTTACTGTACACAAAGCTAATTCATTTTCTTTGTCCTGATTTATCTGCTTTTCTTTGCCAATCTGTCCCTCATGTAAATGGTCTTTGCTGTTGTTTGATAGGGATGCCCGTGGAATGACTCCATTCATGCTGGCAGTCAGTGGAAGAGCCTACCCGGCAGCCATCACTGTGCTAGAGGCTGCTCAGAAAATGGCCAAGGGTAAGTAAATAAGTCCTCTTTCTGCTTTCTGATGTAAACTGGTTTGTCATTTGAAGGGAGGCTGTTGTGATTGCAAATATGTTACCCACAAGTTATGTCAATCCTGACTTGGTTAGCTGCCCTGCTTGCAACATGTTGTAACTGGAATTCCTCTGTCCCCACATTTTCCTCTGTTCCTCAAATGTGTAATACAGTGGGTGACCCAGGCATTGCCGAGAAGGAGGATGCAGATTCTGTGTTCATGGAAATGATTTGCCCCTCTGGGACCAACCCAGATGATTCCCCCCTCTATGTTCTCTGCTGCAATGACACCTGCAGTTTCACTTGGACTGGAGCTGAGCACATTAACCAGGTCAGCCCCAGATATCATTACACAGAAATTTAGAGGAAAAGCACTCATCAGAACGAAGGGAAGTGTTTTAGACCAGTCAAGCAGTATTCATCAGTAAATGTTCTTTAATCATTTTAATGTTCAAAATACATGTTATGTAACTGATAATTCTATGATTATTAGATATATTAGAAAAAATATTATTTAATTACTGCTACTTAATTGCCAGGTCAACTTCCGTAGCTTCCTTTTTTTCCACTGCACAAGTAGAACCTCACTTATTTTGGAGATGGTGTTTTAAAGTTCTTAAATATATAATGTTCAGGGGAAAGTTGGTATTTTTCATCACAATTACTTTGCATTCAGGACATCTTTGAGTGTCGGACCTGTGGTTTGCTCGAGTCCCTCTGCTGCTGCACGGAGTGTGCAAGGGTGTGCCACAAAGGACACGACTGCAAGTAAGTCCTTGTTTTGAGTGTTGCTTTATTTAATCTTTATAAAGGTTTCAGTCTTACTTACCATTGTTTTTCCATCACCTGTTTTCCACACTAGGCAGATTGTATGTTCATACGTTTGCTTCTGTTCTTTCCCAGGCTGAAGAGGACCTCTCCCACAGCATACTGTGACTGTTGGGAGAAATGCAAGTGTAAAACGCTGATCGCCGGCCAGAAGGCTGCTCGCCTGGATCTGCTGTACAGATTACTCACAACAACCAACCTGGTCACAACACCAAACAGCAGGTTAGACCCTTGTGTTCTCTGCACTGACCTTTATCTCCGCTTCACCCAGAGTAGTGCTCCATCTTTTGTGCTTCATAATTGGCAAGTAACTGTGGGCATTTCCAGATAAATCAGCGGAACTGTATTATTTTGACACGGGCGATGAAGTGATATTTATGACTTATTTTATTTATTTTATTTTCCTCTACAGGGGAGAGCATATATTACTGTTCCTGGTGCAGACTGTTGCCAGGCAGAGTGTTGAGCACTGTCAATACAGACCACCACGCATCAGAGAAGACCGAAACCGCAAGGCTGCAAATGCAGAAGGTAGGTTCAGGGTTCTTCTTGCATAATACCCACCTTTTTTACACATTTTTACAAACCTCATATGAAATTATTTTACCACCTTTCAGTACTAACTGTAGTCTAGTCGGAGGCTTTTTAAAACATAATTCCTTTAAGGCATCTGGTGAATGAAAACATAATTTTGCTTTGCTCTCTTTCAGACTCTGATATGCCAGACCATGACCTAGAACCTCCCCGCTTTGCTCAGCTGGCTCTGGAGAGGGTCCTGCAGGACTGGAACGCCCTCAAGTCTATGATCATGTTTGGCTCTCAGGAGAATAAAGACCCGTGAGTATCACAGCAAACCCAGCATTAAAATGTTGTTGGTAATAAGATTGTTAAAGACTGTGCTTAGTTTGTGGTGCTCAAGGAACTGAACAATGCCAGGCACATATTTCAGTTGCGTATTTTTTCTTTTATGTCCTAGTCTTAGTGCCAGCAGCAGAATTGCCCACCTCCTGCCTGAGGAGCAGGTCTACTTGAATCAGCAGAGTGGCACCATTCGCCTTGACTGTTTCACCCACTGCCTCATCGTCAAGTGTGCTCCTGACATCACTGTAAGTGCAGTTAGTCTGTCTGCATTAGGACAAGTTGTTTGTTTTATACCCATAATATAAGTGTACAAACTGTGTTCAACACAATTCCCATTACTGAGTAATTCTTTCTAAGGAAACCACTACATGATACCAATGAAATATTACCAGTGGTAATGCAGTTTTTATTGCTGTTAACTGGCTCTTGCAATGTAAGTATTGTAGTCATCAGAGGGTGTTTTTTTGTTTTCCTTTTATTAGTTCATAGACACCTTACTGGGTACACTAGTAAAGGAGCTCCAGAACAAGTACACTCCTGGCCGGAGAGAGGAGGCAGTCAATGTCACCAGGAGGTTCCTACGCTCTGTCGCCCGGGTGTTTGTCATCCTCAGTGTGGAAATGGCCTCCTCCAAGAAGAAAAAGTAAGAATGCTGCACAATAAAGTTTTCAAGTAAAGTTTTGAACTACAGGTCTAGGAATTAATGGCAACGTAAGTTACATCAGCTCAATTCTATAACACTATGGGACTACACAACTCAACCTCAATTTGACATGGTCTTTAAAAAAACAAAATGCTGATTATGTCTTTTCTCATTTCTTTCCTTTCCTTCACATAGCAATTTTATCCCCCAGCCCATTGGGAAATGTAGACGAGTTTTCCAGGCTCTACTGCCCTATGCTGTGGAGGAGCTGTGTAATGTAGCAGAGTCGCTGATTGTTCCGGTGCGAATGGGTATAGCAAGACCTACTGCTCCGTTCACTTTGGCCAGCACCAGTATTGATGCTGTTCAGGGCAGCGAGGAGCTCTTCTCTGTTGAACCGCTGCCTCCGAGACCCTCACCTGACCAGTCCAGCAGGTCAGTTATTTTCCTGTTTCATGGTAGTTTTTTTTTGCTATATATTTTCGCTGTGTTATGGAAGATTGAAATGTGCCAATATTGTATCAGTTAGTTTGATAAGAGCCCCATGTTAATGTGCAAAAAAGATATGTCTTTTGAAAATCATTGAGTCATTCACTAGATTTTTACTTGGAGAGAAGAAGCCAAAAGGAACTGATTATGGTTGATTTTTCTTCTTCACTACAGATATAATGACTTCTGGTGTTGTGCTTCATATTTTCCAGCTCCAGCCAGACAGCTGCCTCTTACATCATCAGGAACCCCCAGCCTCGGCGCAGCAGCCAGTCTCAGCCTGCCAGAGGGAGAGACGAGGAGCAGGATGACATTGTATCAGCAGATGTGGAAGAGGTGGGGAGCCTAATTATAAAATCATTAAGGCCATAATGAACTTTGCATTTAAGTCAATCCATGTATATTGGTGACTAGTTTCAAAGAACGTATGATGCCACCTGGAGCCCACACTGTTATTTATACTGCAAGATTTGGATGAATGTTTTTACCTTTTTTATTTCTTAATTTCTCCTTTTACTGTATACTGTTAACTTGGAATGGGAATAGCCCCCTCCTGGCTCAAAGCTTCCTCTCTTAGGATCTGTTTTGTTTGTCTTTTAGGTTGAAGTTGTAGAGGGAGTAGCCGGTGAAGAAGACCATCATGATGACCAAGAGGAACAGGGAGAGGAAAATGCCGAGGCAGAAGGGCAGCATGATGAGCACGACGAGGATGGTGAGACGCACCCTACTTTTTATAGGAATGCAAAGGAATTGATGACACTGACGTTGTTCATAATGATTTGTGAATATTTACTTGAAGGTGAACCCCACCCAACAGTGAATGAAGCATCTGTTTGTCTTTGCTTCTCCTTTTAGGAAGTGACATGGAGCTGGATCTGCTGGCAGCAGCTGAAACGGAGAGCGACAGCGAAAGTAACCACAGCAATCAGGATAATGCTAGCGGCCGCAGGAGTGTCGTCACAGCAGCCACTGCTGGCTCTGAAGCAGGTTGGTCAACAGCTGTTTTTTAATCTGTCACTTTTTAGATTTTATTTTAAATCCCATTCATGAAACATTCGCCTCAATTTCTAAGTACTGTTCCTTTTTGGTGGAAATGCGGTCACCGTTCTTTTTGACTTCCTTGAAGTGAAATCTTTCCAGATCTTTGTAAGGCTCCAACTGCTTACTAAATAGAAACTGCATTTCTGTCTTGCTACACTGTGGTTTCCCCTTGGAATTGCAGACTAATGCAGCCCTCACAAAATCATTGGTGCTTAACAGTCAGCATTTTGGATTGTGGGGATTTATGTTTGGAGAGCTAATGATACAGCAGACAAAATGGTCCCTGGCTGAATACCCGATGTATTTCATTTGCAGGCAGTAGGGTGTCCTTGGCATTTCCTATTTTTGGTATGAGCTCCTCTTTACTTCAATGCATATACAGATGTCAGGGCAAGAGTGAATTTGCAAAGTGCATACACCGTTTCCTGCTGAGAGTTCCTTCAGTTCGTCCCTTTCTCACATTTCACTGTTATTGTGTCCATCATTTTTAACTAACACTGTCACTCATCTCAAGTAATAACACACTAATCAACTTGTAGCTTCTCCAAATGGTGTAGTGTTTTTTTTCTTTTTTTCTTTCTCCTTGGTCATCTAAAATGTCTTTCTTACTAATGATGGTGTTGTTTCATTTACACTTAGAATATTCAGGACAATTGAGACATTGCTGTTCTTTGTCTCAAGTTTTTTTTTCTTCCAAAATTTCCAATCCTCTTTAAAAGAAAATAAAAGTCATGTTATTTAGCACAAGTTGATCAACAGAGTGACAGCTGTTGTTTTGACTTGTAGCCTCAGCGTTTTCACCGGCATATTAGTGTTGTTTGGCCTTGTAGTGGTGTGATTCACTAACCCGCACTCCTACCTGGATAAATCTGATGTGAAAGACAAAAACAGGGAGGTGAGATGAACACACAAGGTATTAAACTCTTTATCTTTTTTTCTTTGTCCCATATCCTCCTCCTATTCCCCTTCTGAAGGTGCCAGCAGTGTCCCTGCATTCTTTTCAGAGGACGACTCCCAGTCCAATGACTCCAGTGACTCCGACAGCAGCAGCAGTCAGAGCGACGACGTCGACCAGGAGACGTTCTTGTTGGATGAGCCGCTGGAAAGGACAACTAGCACTTCCCATGCCAACAGTGCAGCCCAGGCTCCTCGTTCCATGCAGTGGGCTGTTAGAAACACCCCGAGCCAGAGGGCCACTGGCAGTGCTCCCTCCAGCTCCTCAACACCAGCTGGTCAGTGGAGCTTTGTCTGTTTCTGTGATTTTCTTATAAAATATCTGTTTGTGGTTTCAGGTGACTGATGATCTTTTGTCTTTTTCACAGCGAGCTCCACAGGCCTGATCTATATTGACCCGACCAACCTACGCCGCTCAAGTGCAATCAGCTCCAGTGCTGCTGCAGCGGCGGCGGCTCTGGAGGCCAGCAACTCCAGCAGCTATCTGACATCTGCCAGCAGCCTGGCCCGGGCCTACAGCATCGTCATCAGGCAGATCTCAGACCTCATGAGTCTCATTCCCAAGTACAACCATCTAGTCTACTCCCAGTACCCTGCTGCTGTAAAGCTCACCTACCAGGATGCAGTTAACCTGCAGGTAAGATACACTGACCAAAATACTCCACTACCCTGCCAAGCACCAATATAGTGATTTCTGAAGGACGCCTTTTTTCTAAAAAAAAAAAAAAATTGCATATGTTTAGAAAAAAAACAATAATCATGATACAGTGGTACCAGGGCATTGTCATTTACCATGACCATTTAATTGAGTAAAATATTGTTGTGTTAAAAACCCCATTTTCTCCATCTTGACTAGTTAATGATTTCTGTGTATTGTGTAATGTGACATTGCATAATGCAACCCTCAGCGGCCATCTTCTTTTTTTAAAGTCTTTTTTTCCCTCACAGATATACTTGAAACTTTTAACATGGCTTGTACATAACTCTGCTTGGCTACAAATTTAAAGAGGCTCATTGTTGGAATCTGGGCGTACATTTTGAAGAAACACGATGCATCTGTTCTGAAAAGATCAATAATGAATTGCAACATTACAGCATTGGAAAACATAAAGATTCACCTTCAGTATCAAAATATTGCTTCAGGGGATCACTGTTAATTCCCATCCATGTTAAATATGTAATTGAATTGCATTCAATCCATCATAATTGCTGGTGGACAACAATGAATGTCTGAACATGATCATGTTTAAAAAAAAAAAAAAATTTAAATCTGATTTGTCTGAGTTGAATAAGTGTAAAATGTTTATCGTTTGTTGGACCAGAACTACGTTGAAGAAAAGCTGATTCCCACCTGGAACTGGATGGTGTCGATCATGGATTCCACCGAGGCTCAGTTGCGATATGGCTCAGCTCTGTCATCTGCTGGAGACCCCGGTCACCCCAGTCACCCACTCCACGCCTCTCAGCACTCGGCTCGCAGGGAACGTATGACAGCCCGGGAGGAGGCCAGCCTCCGCACCCTGGAAGGACGCAGGTAAAAAAAAAAGTTTGATCTTGATCAGATGATAATTACTTTTGGGGAAATGTCTTTTAGAGTCTTGAAGCAACCAAAATGTAAGAGGACCTGAGACAACCACAGACTAAGTCAGCAAGGCCCCCTCAATATCCATGAGCCTCTTTACAGTAACTATTACTATACTAAGTTCAGTCCAACTGTGCTCGCACAACATTTCTGGTCCACAGTTTTGCAGTGTTCTCTTTTGTTTTGTATTCCTTCAGGAGAGCAGCTACCCTGCTGACAGCTCGCCAGGGCATGATGTCTGCGCGGGGCGACTTCCTGAACTACGCCTTATCACTAATGCGCTCCCACAATGATGAGCACTCTGATGTGCTTCCTGTGCTGGACGTTTGCTCACTGAAACATGTGGCCTACGTTTTCCAGGCTCTTATCTACTGGATTAAGGCCATGAACCAACAGACCACTTTGGACACACCACAGATGGACAGAAAGAGGTGAATGAAGAAAATGAGTGAAAATGCTGTCTTTCTATTTAAAAATCTTAGTTAACTCTAGCGGCAGCATCACTGTTTGGTTACAACTAAAAGGAGGAAAACTTCCACAGTTTATCTTTTTTGCAATTGTCATTTTTTTTAAATTTGTGGTTATTGGTTTAAATTTGAATATTTTGACACTAGATTAATTATCTGAATAGAGTTGCATATTATAGCCAACAGAATATCATTTGATCTTTTTTCTTGTTTGACAAAGAGAACACCAAGAACAATAGTTGTTCGGCTATTTGATTAACCATGGCTTTAAATTAAACCCTTCTTTGACTACGTGTAACTATTTTAACAGTATTTGTAATCCACTTCAACTTTTATTCCTAGGAATCGGGAGATTTTGGAACTGGGTTTGGACAATGAGGATTCTGAACACGAGAACGATGAGGACACCAATCAAAGTAAGCCAGATAACTAAAATCAAAAAATAGCCAGTGAGTCATAAATGTTTAAGGAACTGCTTGGGGTTTTGTAATGCGTGTGCTGACGCATTCTTTCTGCTTCACCTCAGGTTCAACTCTGCAGGACAAGGATGAGGACCCAGTACCAGCGGAAACGGGTCAGAACCACCCCTTCTTCCGTCGCTCCGACTCCATGACCTTCCTGGGCTGCATCCCACCCAACCCCTTCGACGTTCCCCTGGCTGAAGCCATTCCACTGGCTGACCAGCCCCACCTCCTGCAGGTCAGAATCCCTCCGCAGTCTCTTGTGATTCTCAGGATCCTCCTGAGACGGTGAAGAGGAAAGGGTTAAAGATACACGGTTCAAAACCTCCTAACATTCAACAGCATGCTAAGTATGCAACAGCATGCAGTAACAGTGATGGCCAACACTGGCAAGAGAATTATTTTTTTTTTCCAGTGACATTCTTATAGTGTATGCAAACAGAACGACAGCTTCTTTAACAACGTTTGAAGAAAAATTTAAAATGGCTGAAAGATTCAGAAAATACTTTTCTGAACGTTTCCGTCTGTTCTGCAGCAAGTGCAGTTTTATATCGACGCACAGTCTGAGTAATGCTCCTACTCCACTTGACTCGCTTCACAGAATTTCATTTTCCAAAACGGTCAGTACCTCCTCAGTGTAGGCGGGGTGATCAGCTGGTCGCTGTAGCGAAGCTGCTTGAAACTCACTGAATCCTTTCATCGCCAACCTAACAGAGGAACGGCTGCACTCAGTCTATTGTAAGTCGTGGTGTACGCCATACTTTTGCAGGCTGAGAGTTTAAAAAATAAAATAATGATAATAAATGCGGTAGTTGACGGTAGTTTGCTATTTAAAAATGGCGTGTTTGTGCAGGATGTCCCGTGACGCACCAGTGAAGATTCTCTGACCAATCGGTGGTCTGCAGTGTTTTAACGCCACCTTTTTTAGTGTCAGCTCAGCTTGATTAGAGCCAAATGCCTTTGGCTTCAGACTAATTTTGCTTGTTCTCTAACAGCCTAATGCCAGGAAAGAGGATTTGTTCGGTCGTCCCTCTCAGGGCTTGTACTCTTCCTCCTACATGGCAACCAAAGGCCTGGCTGAGGCAAGCATGGACAGGAACTGCCTGGAGGTAAACATGGGCTCCTCTCTACCATCCCCCTCTCAGGTATACCACCCCTCTTCACTGGACAAACACGCTGGCAGCTGTGTTCTAATATCCACACATAACAAACACCATGGAAATGTTGAAGTAACTACACTTTTAAATAGAATCTGCAGAAACTATCCAGGATTCATTATTTCCTCCTCATTATTTTCCAATTGTCATTGAGAGCATTGTAAATAATGGACAGCAGGAAATAATGGATATTTTGGATAGTATTTTTGCTTACAGTGAAATTCAAGTGTGGATATTGGATCACAGCCTGTGGTCTGTGTCCCATTTCCATTCTTTCATCATCACACTGTCATCATCAAAGACATCTGTTCCCATGACTGAAGGCTCTACGCTACTCTAAACCCCACTAAAACAGATCCTGCCCACTAAGATGTCTTATTCAGCCAACCTGAAGAATGTGATGAGTATGGAAACTGGCCAGCGGAGCACTGAGAACCAGTCACTAGCAGAGCAGGAGATGGAGGCTTCAAAACCAGGCCCTTCACCCCATGACCTCGCAGCCCAGCTTAAGAGCAGCCTACTTGCTGAGATTGGCCTCACTGAGAGTGATGGACCTCCTCTCCCATCATTCAGGTACCCAACGCTAATCTGTTGTGATGTTGGTGTAGCTAAGGTGGAGGCTAAAATGGGAGGAGGCCTACAGTCTCAGACTTTAAAAACACCTGATGTAGTTCATATCTTTAACCTGAAGAAAACCTCAATGTTTTAATATACTATCTTTTGGTTTTAGATGCTAATAAAATGCAATTACAGCATCACAATTTGTGCTCCTTTGTCTGATCAGACCTCACTGTAGTTTCATGGGGATGATGATCTCACATGATATGCTACTGGGCCGCTGGCGTCTGTCACTGGAGCTCTTTGGTCGTGTCTTCATGGAGGATGTCGGAGCAGAGCCTGGATCGGTACATTTTTATTTATTATTTATTTACAAGTAAAAGTAGCAATTATCTACATTACCCCTCTTTTTATATTGAAACAAACAGATTTTTTTTTTTTTTTTTTTTTTTAACTTAAAAAGATGAATAGATATTTCAATGAGCTTCAATACGTATTGCATGACAGTTTAAGTGCAGACAATGCTTAGCAACTCTTATTTGATCATATTTCCAAATTAGAAATAAGAAATTGCATATTTTCTACTTTTTGGCTGAGTGTGCCCTTGATGTTAGGGTTATAAGGATTTTGTCTTTTTTATTGTTTATCCCAGATCCTCACAGAGTTAGGCGGTTTTGAGGTAAAGGAATCTAAGTTCCGTCGTGAGATGGAGAAGCTGAGGAACCTGCAGTCCCGCGACCTGGCCCTGGAGGTTGACCGGGACCGAGACCAGCTAATACAGCAGACCATGCGACAGCTAAATACACACTTTGGCAGGCGCTGCACAACCACACCCATGGCAGTACACAGGGTGAAGGTCACCTTCAAAGATGAGCCGGGCGAGGGCAGCGGCGTAGCCCGCAGCTTCTACACAGCCATCGCTCTGGCCCTCCTTTCCAACGATAAGCTGCCAAATCTGGACTGTGTGCAGAGTGTCAGCAAGGGCATGCAGGCCAGCAGTACGTGTCATCACGATTACAATTCAAGTATGACAATACATAGAAACTATACTGTATTATGGAAATCATTCATTGTTACATTCAATGGTACTTTTGTGATGCTTTTTAAGCAGTTTTCAAAGTAAAAATGTTTCGTTTTTTAAACACAAAAGGTTTACACTCAACAGTGAACTTGTTCTATTCAATGTCTATTTGTGTCTGTAGATCTAATGCAGCGCTTGAGAAACAGAGACCGGGAAAGAGAGAGAAGAAGTGGAGGGCTTCGAGCAGGATCTCGTAGAGACCGAGACCGGTAACCTCCAACTTAATACATGTATTCCACTTTTACAATAAACCAAAACATTCGTGTTGTGTGGGTCTAAGACAGACCTGTGTTTGTGTTCCACAGAGACTCAAGGAGGCAGCTGTCCATAGACACCAGGCCTTTCAGGCCTTCGTCAGAGGGAAACCCCAGTGATGAACCCGACCCCCTGCCTGCACACAGGCAGGCCCTGGGTGAAAGGCTCTACCCACGAGTTCACGCAATGCAACCGGTAATAAATCATCTGCATCTGTCAAAGCTTTGTGTTACCAATACTGATTTCTATCAATTTAAGGAGTGCTGTACTGTTTAATTCAGGACGTTAATATTCAAACTCTATTTTATTTCTCTACAGTTGCAGATAAAGATAAGGCTACACTAACATTTTTAGTATTATACTATTTGTAGAATTAGATTCCAGTGGAGGCTGTGTAGGATTTTTCCGACTTGTGTGATCGAAACATTTCCCATAACTCCAGAACGTTGTAAAGTTCAAAAGTCAAAATGAAAGATAATTTCCAAAATTCACATGTTTTTATCTAACAAAACAGCCTGCTTCAATCTATATTTGTCTGCCTTTAGCCTTTCAAAAACATTTTCACTGCGGTCAAAAAACTTTTTCCACACACCTGTATTAACAGGGCGATCGAGCAGCAATCTAACAGCTACATAACGAAAAATCTATTTCAGTTGTAACACTTTTATAGTAAATTACTGATTACTAATTAAGTTACTTGTTATACCAAAAAAAAGATAATTATGTATCTACATTCACTTGGCGCTCCATCAAGATGTCATCACTTTATTTATGTTGACAAAACTGACGAGTTATATCAATTAAAGAAAGTTGATTTAATAAAAGAAAAAAAGACTAACTCATTTAATCCAATTAATCACTTTATTCAAATTTATGATTTTGTTCAAGGATGTAAAAAAAAAGAAGTTTTTTGTCAATCAAATATGATGAGACATTCAAACCTTCATTTGAAAACCTCAGTAGAAGCTTTGAATGTAAAAATAAATTACATTTGGTACAGCCCTAAATGTAAGAACAGGTTGATTTTTATATATTTTGACTACTTCCAGACGTGCATGTAATTGGCCTTGCATATCAAACTATCAGTCTGTTTGACTGGAGCTTTAATTTTAAGGTTTCCTTCACCATTCTTAAACCAGATGTGCGTTTTGTCCCGTCAGGCGTTTGCCAGTAAAATCACAGGCATGTTGCTGGAGCTGTCTCCTGCCCAGCTGCTGCTGCTGCTGGCTAGTGAGGACTCTCTCCGAGCCAGGGTGGAGGAGGCCATGGAGCTTCTGATTGCACATGGAAGGTAACCATCTGTTCACCATCATTCATTCATAGTATCCTGCTCTCATTGCGTGTGACGCTTAGTCGCCGCAAGAGAAGACTGTAAATTACATCAAAATGAAATTGTTGCCGAGTTCCATTGCATCGCAAAGTTTTCTGAACTAACTATATAACCCTTCTGTCTCCTCCAGGGAAAATGGTGCTGACAGTATATTGGACTTGGGTCTTTTGGAGGCTCCAGAGAAAGCACAAGTAAAAACAAAATCTCTGTCTCTATACTTTCCCAACATGTAGCGTTATTGTTTTATTTCTGTTGGTAATAATCAGGGGTGTTTTGGCATACTAATATTTCTCCTATAGACATAAAATGACATGAATACCTCTGTACAATACATTCCTTCTAAACATCGTCCTCCGTTTTGTGTGGTTGTAGCAGCAGGAGAACCGTAAGCGTCATGGTTCAACCCGCAGTGTGGTTGACATGGAGCTTGACGACCCAGACGATGGGGACGACAACGCTCCTCTCTTCTACCAGCCTGGCAAAAGAGGCTTCTACTCCCCTCGGCCCGGCAAGAATACAGAAGCCAGACTGAACTGCTTCCGTAATATTGGCAGGTAACGAATTGGCCACTTTATTGATGACACATGAAGGGAATTATATTCGGTATAGTTTAGTCAAACTCTTCCGAAGAGAACTACGTTGGGAAATATGAGTTGCATCTTTATCAAAGTAGGAAACCGTAAGTCAAATGTTGTATTTTCTCTACAGAATACTGGGGTTATGTCTGCTTCAGAATGAACTCTGTCCAATCACGTTGAACAGACATGTCATCAAAGTGTTGCTTGGGAGGAAGGTAAGAGAAAATATGTTTTATTATAATATATTTTTTGCACCTACACCCTGCTACATGATGTTGGGAGTTTTCAGAATGAAATTGCTAAATGTACTTCTTTCTTACTGCAGGTGAACTGGCATGACTTTGCATTCTTTGACCCGGTCATGTATGAGAGCCTTCGGCAGCTCATCCGCCATTCACAGGCTGGTGAAGCAGATGCAGTATTTGCTGCCATGGACCTTGCCTTCGCCATTGACCTCTGCAAAGAGGAAGGAGCTGGCCAGGTAAAGGACTACACTGTCATTATGTCACTAAATGCTATCAAATTATTGATGGCAATGGGGTGAAATGATCTGACGTGAACCTGGGAGCAATGTTTTTAAAAAGTAGAATTTTCTTGACCACACTATACAAATTCAGACCCATAATGCACCCAAAAAAACATTTTCTTTTTTTAGCCATACACATCTTAAGGTTTAGCTGTCCTTGTTCAGTGCATCCTAATACAAAATCTAGCATTGTGATGGCCTGTTTTTCGGTTTCAGTTATACATTATTTGCATCACACAACATTAATATGGTAAATGTACGGTTTTCAACAGAATCTGAATAATTGAATATGTTTGTGGCATAAAGTGTTGGTTGACGCCTTATTCCTCCTGGTTCAGGTGGAGCTTCTGTCTGGTGGGGTCAACATGCCAGTAACTCCTCTCAACGTGTACGAGTATGTGAGGAAGTATGCTGAGCACAGAATGCTGGTGGTGGCTGAGCAGCCTCTCCATGTAAGTCAATAAAAAAATATAAATGCTACTTTCTCTTAATTGAGTTTGAATACTCAGCTGTTCTCGAAGAGTCAGTTTGTTGGAACATCGACAAATGTTTTGCCAGACACCAAAAGTTATGATGCGTGTCTGTCTTTCGCAGGCAATGAGGAAGGGTTTGCTGGATGTGCTTCCTAAGAACGCCCTGGAGGACCTGACGGCCGAGGACTTTAGGCTGCTGGTCAACGGCTGTGGAGAAGTCAACGTCCAGATGCTCATTAGCTTCACCTCCTTCAATGATGAATCTGGTACGCTGCTCTGTCTGGATCTCCTCTGCTCTTTTTTTCTGATTGTCCATTTTCCTGTCTTATCTGCATTAATTCAGACATGAAAGATTTTACGCTTGTATTTTTTTGCTGTGACGGAGTAAGGAAAGACTTTTACTTCATCCAACAGGGGAAAATGCAGACAAACTACTGCAGTTTAAACGCTGGTTTTGGTCCATAGTTGAGAAGATGAGCATGACTGAGAGGCAAGATCTGGTAAGTCTCTTCCAATCGTGATCATTATCCTTAATAAAGGGACTCACCGGGGTTGTCGGCAGTTCAGTTCCTAGCATTGTCAATAACTGTTGTTTTGAACATTACATGAGGCTCAGATTAAAATGTACAGAGCATTCTCCATTAGGTCCCCATTCCTGAGGAACATGTCACAATGGCAACATGTTATTGCAGACCTGCCTTGCACATGAACCCCACTACAGTCTGTAATGGTTGCACCTGTTATAGCTCTGCATTAAAAATGGTAGAATTAAAAGCAACACAGGAGCAGTTTGGTGTTTTTCAGTGAAATTTCAGTTCTTGTATAATTCCTCTCCTTTTCATTCTTTCTTCTGCTTGTTCTGTGTTTCTCTACTTTCCCGCTGTATCACCCAACTCATACATTTATTGTGTGGGTGCTAAAGAATAGAGGGATAAATTACCGGAAACTCTTTCTATGGGCTGCAACCTTATTTTAATGTCTGCAAGTAAAATATCCTCCAAAACTCCCTTTTTTTAAATGTTGCGTCTGAGCAGGAGCATGGGCTTGTACAGAGCCTGTTTTGACGGAAGGACAACATGAGCGGCAGAGTTGCATCCTGTGGAGACGAGCCTTTAATTTAATTGTCAGACATTAAGTGATATGCAAGACGAGCACTAGTGAACACCAAATGGCAAAAACATGTTCAATAATATGATTAGTTCAAAGGCTCTCTTGTTGCCCATTTGTTTTTCTAACTTATCCCAGTACACAAACACTTGAACATTACAAAAGTTTTAAATGGCACATGTGACTAATGATATTACCTTGTCCTCAGGTGTACTTCTGGACCTCCAGCCCTTCTCTGCCAGCCAGTGAGGAGGGCTTCCAGCCGATGCCCTCCATCACCATCCGACCTCCAGACGACCAGCACCTCCCCACAGCTAACACCTGCATCTCACGTCTATACGTGCCACTCTATTCTTCAAAACAAATACTCAAACAGAAACTCCTGCTAGCCATTAAGACCAAGAACTTTGGTTTTGTGTAGAGGTTCGACAGAGAAGAGTTTAAAAAAAGGAAAAAAATAAAAACATGTTTACTGTTGTGTAATATTTACCTAGCTCCATTTTTGTAGATTTATTTTTTGTCTATACAATTTTATGAAATTCGACATACTGTCGCTATCTCCCCAGGCGGTAATATTTGTTTGTGTTGTGAACACAAACGGCTTGTTATTTTTATTTCAATTTTTATTGTTTTTTTTTTCTTTGTGTTAATGAAGAAGAGGTATACAGTCCAGAACATTCCTGCATTGGCACTGTAAAACTTAAAGCCCACAGCCCTGCTCTATTGGCTTAAACTTTTGCTTCCCAGGAATGTGGTTTGACAGAAAGCTGTCTGCCGAAACCCAGCCAAAGATGACAGCAGTAGAAGTATTTAAAAGAAGAAAAGAAGACACACTGTGATTATACATTTTTTTCCTTCCCTAGAAAAGTACTATCACTGACAGTTCACTGCTGCCTTTGTGGAAAGTCCTTTTTTTCTTGTACAGGGGGAGTAGGGAATTTCAAAATAAACTTGGATGCAAATAAGTTGTCCGGTCTGGATTTTTTTTTCTCAGTGCGTTGTTAGTAGTAGCATTTAGTTTGTACTTGCTATACATGGGATAGGGCAATTTAATCTTCAGTCATAGGCCATTGTGTAATTTCTAATGTGGTATCATTTGTAGTGGTATTTTAATTGTTTGTGCACTGTTTTGCACCTCATTTTTGTGTAGTTTCATTTTTTATAAATAAATCAAAATGGAAAAAATCCTATAAAATAAGGTTTTACTAAATTTTGTATGGCTGGAAATGTGCACGTAATGCTGTTCGACACTGTTTATTGTAGTGGGAGTGTGACTGAGGGTCTAGGCCAATCATTATGGGAGAAATCGTAGCCCCGCCCATTTAAATGGAGCTGTCACGGCCCGTATGTGTTGCCTTCAAAAATATTTTATAAAAAATGGAATTTTGTGTATCCATTTCAGGTTAGGAAAGTCACAATATATAACACAATATAGCGGCCATAAA
>CALSBV010012177.1:147857-165503 GCA_943590825.1 Bovichtus diacanthus
ATAGATAGATAGATAGATAGATAGATAGATAGATAGATAGATAGATACTTTATTGATCCCGAGAGAAATTTAGGCCAATGAAATGGTGATGTGAGAAGTGGTTGTTTAACCCCTAGATGGCACGGGGGGCTTTTCATTATGCTCCCTCGCTGTGAGTAACTAAGAGATGTGAGGAGAGACATTAGCATAGTGAAAAGCACCCATAGTTTTCCATAGCATCCCTTGTGGATGGCAATTTGAGTTATTGTTCTCGTGTCTTTGTAGAGCCCCAGCCTGTAAAAGAGCTGCCCTGGCTCAGTCAGCCCAGAGTGGACGATGAGTGGTCCGGAATCAGTAAGGATAATATGTTGGCTTTTCTTTAAAAGTTAAATAGAGCAGTTAAAGCACTTGTAGTCCTTTTACACTTGTAACTATTTCTGATGCTCTTTGTGTTTCTCAGATGGCGGTTCAGTCGACGCCAGCTCTGACTGGAACGCCCCCTCTGAAGCCTGGGGCAACTATGAAGAGCCCACTCCTGAGCCCCCTCCCGCTCCGGAGCAGCCCATGCCTGAGCCGGCCAAGGTCAACCTGTTGGTTGGAGCGGCCGTAAGTATGCCCAGGTTTAGGACAAAACTAAGCATTAATGGAAGTTACCTGGCTGTCCAGTTACTGATGGCTCCTCTGGGTGCAGGACCCAGGGCTGTTCTGGTTTTTATATTTTAAGAATATTTCAACCCGTGCACACCCTCGACGCTCCCACACAGGTGTGTTCTGTAACTGTGACCGATTAGACCACTTCTCAGGACTGGGTGCATGAATGCAGACTGTAAACATTCTTCATGGCAGGCAGTTTGTCATGTCATGTCATAGCATAGCATGAGGAATACAGGTGTGATTAATGAACTGAGTAACACAAAAGATTTTTTATGATAATAATGATGAACATAAATGTAAGTAGAGTAGCATGCTCTTTGTCAATGCGGTTCTTGGTACTACCACCAGATGGCGCCAGAGTAAGAGATTCACTTTAACAGAGCCACCATCTCATCAATTAAACATTGCACTCATAACTGTCTGACTCATGATCGACAGTTTAAAAAAAACAAAAAAAAAAAAAAACACACAAGGCAATATACACACAGGTATAAATAACATGAACTCCACACTTGGTTCTTTTTCATTTTCAAACTTGTAGTCTTCACCCCCGACCAACGCTGACTCAAGTGACATCACTTGAGCCAATTAATCAGATGTCTCGTCGCTCCATCTGGTTTCCCAAAATGCCGTATACAACTTTCTTTTCACAAAATCAGTAGCACTCCTTAAGACCTGTAAACAGACATTAATGTCTAAAATCTCTGGAGTTCCCTTTTAAGTTAAGACCAAAGATTCAGCAGCAGCAGTGGTGATATAGGTACAGGAAATTGCGTCCTTTTGTATCATGCGATGTATAGCAGTGGAACACAGCTCATTTCCTGAAACATTTAGATTATTATATTTAGATTATTTAATATGCCTTCTGTTGAATTTAGATGTATATCAATTTGTCAAAATGTCTGTGTTTATATTGTGATCAACCGTGTCACTCAACACAATGGACTGAATACACATGCACACAGTTGATGAATTAAAGGTTAGACCACTTCAAAAGACTGTGTGGATGTATACAGACTATATTAACAGACCCTTGTCATAGCATTCAAACATATGTGCAAATAATGATTTTGTAATGAATGGGAACATACATGTAGCATGTATTGCTGCTTGCCACAGTGACATTTTTGATAACCACATGGCAGCAAAGAAAATAATTGCTAAATCCGACACGCTGAGGCTTTACCGAAGTCTCTTTATCCCACTTTAGTCAACTTTCTGCAGTTTCTGTTCAGAGTGAAGAGCTGTTCCTCAAAACGTTCATGGAACACGCATGACATTGCTGTATTTTCCGCTCTGTTTCCCTGCGCATTTATAAAATAAATAAATAAAAATGTTCTGAGTGATGTTTTATCAATATGTCTTTGTCAGGACGATGATGAGAAGGACAAGGGAGAGACCGCTGCTGATGGAGCTGCTAAAACTAAAAAGAAGAAAAAGAAGAAGAAGAAGGCTGCTGAGGAGGGAGGAACGGCTGGCCAGGTAACTGCTAGTGACCACACACACACACACACACACACACACACACACACACACACACACACACACACACACACACACACACACACACATATGAATGTAGTATGACTAATCACACACTCAATATGTATATTACAGGGTGCATCTTACCTGTATAATCCAGTATTATTGCTGAGTACTAATTATTACTATGGAAGAATTTCTATTTTTCTGGCAGATGTTTTTTTCTGATAGACATTTGAAAAAGCTTTGTTTATTCTCTTGGCCCTGGTGATCAGTTTGATTGGCATTTCTAAAGTTTCCTTTGATTTCACTGCACAGTTTGATGTAAACTTGTGTCCTGTGAAGGGCGAGGAGCCAGAGAAGGAGGTGGCACCTGCGGCCTCGGTGAAGAAGCAGGAGAATGCTGCTGCCGTCCAGCCTGTCAGAGCAGCTGCTGCCGAGGTCAGTGGTGATAATATCTGACTCCAGAGCAGCTCGTTGAAACGGCATTTTACTGCGGAACAGTTCCTGTCGTGTCATATTTAACATTAAAAGCCCAAGGGGTGTGAATACTGCTGTAGGTGTGTTGCTAAAACTGATCATTCAGTCACATTAAGATGAATCGTGTTAATGTAAATGTACCTTGTGCCTTGAACTGCTTCATTCTTTCATCTCTTGCTGAGGTGATCTAGACTAACCATGTTTCCTGTTTCTTCTAGGCTCGAGTGGAGCAACCAGTGAAGGACAACATATCCCAGAAACAACCTGTCACACAAGTGCCACAGAAGCCAGCTGATGGAGAGCCCACTGCCAAGCAGAACAACCTTTCTGCTCCAACACAACAAAGTAAGCACATGCACACCTGAGGAGGATGTTACAACTGCTTGTTGCTAGATGTCTGTCACACAGGTGGTGTTGGCTAGTGATTTATGGAGGTGGAGGAAGTTACTGAGGCTTGAGAAATGTTACTGCCAGAGCTGTGATCGGTCTGTCATTTTGAAATGCCCTCCACATGAAATGGCTTGTTTAGCATTTGTGAAAGCTTGGAAGATGTATACAACCATGAATCATATGTTTAGAGTTGTGTCACTCACCTCCCGCTGCCCTTTTTTGCGTTTCCACAGAAAAACCTGAGGAGAGCCAAGCGCCCAAGCCGGCGAAGAAGAAGAAGGCGAGGAGAGAGACATGAGACCGAGTCCGCTCTGCAGACCTCTGTATGCAAAAGACTTCATATCCTGTTTATGCAACACCTTTTGTGACAAGAACACTAGCAGAACTAAGGTCTCCGTGATGGACTTAAACCTTAAAAGCAGTCTGGAAAATGAAACGACTTTTATACACGTCGAGTGTCAGCCGATGGATTGTTGAAAACTGAACCTAATGCGGTGTTAATGATTTTTAAGTATGCATTTGATACTCTTGATTCTGTCTTCTAATTCCACTGAAACAAATAACTGATTTGAAAGAGCTGTATCGTAGTAATTAGACGTAGAAAATACTGATCATGTTTAGAAATTTGATGTTGTGGTGGCTAACAACTGGAGTTTACTGTGTAGGGAATGAGAACGGTCAACATGCTTCAGGTCACTCAACACTGGTCCATAATGTTGAACTGGCCTTTTGCTTTTGCAGTCTTTTTAGTTTGCTCTTACATTTGTGCGTCATGATGGTACAGTGAGCGCTGTTGTTTGAAAAGAGCGGAGAGATCAAATGTTGCGTTTCACGGCAACCGCTCGGCAGGGTGTAAACATTTGTGACTTAAACGAGCATCGTTGGGTGCAGAAAAGGGAATCATGCCCGCTCTGTATTTTACATTCTTACCTGTGACTACAACGTTTCAATTCACTCAGTCTGTCTGGTTTGTCCCTTGTCTGATGTTGTACTGCTGTGTTTCGAGACGATCGTTTCCTTGCTGTTTTACTATCTGTGACTGCTTTTGTGGCCAGAGCCGTGTGGGAGCCTCTGATCGTAGATGTACTATTGCAGTGTCATCAGCCTCATGATTTTCCACCTGTGGTTGATTCGAAAGTCTTCAGAACCTTTTGTAAAACATGTTTGTAATAAAAGAAAAGCTAAAGCCATATGTAAAAAGACTAAATAAAGGCCGGTTTTTCTATATTTGGGCTTCTTTATGTTGCAGTTTTTTGATGGTTAATGAAACGGGAAGACTATCAACAAGGCCGTCTGTGAAGTCATCCAATGAAACATAATGGGCAAACTATTTACTAAAAAGAAAAGTAACGAGTGCGTAATATTTGGATGAGACGTTTGGGAAGATGCAAAATGCCCTTAGAAGTATGTAAAATGTTCTTTTATAGGGAGGAAACGATATCATGGCACCCCATGTTATTTCTGGATTTAAAGTATTTAAGTTAAGCTCTATAACTTCCTGCAAATGAGGGGTTACAGCACACTTTCACACGCTTCAGGGTTCATCAGTAGGACTAGTAACTGCGCCGTTATCCAGCTGAGGGACGGAGACCACCGTGAGACTGGAAGCAGTTTTGTCTTTAAAAAATAAGAGCGTAGTGTAAAACTGATACTAGACTTCTCTGTATACGGAGGACTCAAACAGTACAATTTATGACTGCATTACATTACCTTCAAAATAATACCTTGCTTATTATTTTTCCGAGCACAAAGGAGGCAATCCTTTTGCATTTTGCCACTGAGTAAAAGACACGTAGGTCTACAATACGGAAGACGTCTACGGCATTTTAGCGGATAAGGACTTTAATAGTCCCGTCAAACCCATCATCTGGATTGGTGTCGCTCATTGTCGCGTAAATACCATCGTTACACCTGTCAATGATTTAATGGGACAGATTGCATCACATCACATACATCATGTGATCTAAATCAATTACTTGATTATCTTATTGACAGAAAATGAATCTGCAACTATCTTGATATTTGATTAAGTAAAAATGCCAAAATATCTTGTTGCCTCTGCCGGGGAAAAACCTCTTTCATTGCTGGATGCTGGTGTATGACTCCTTATACCATCGTTCTCCTTTACTTATTCTTTCATTTTTTTCTAATACTGCTTTACTTTGATTTGTCCCATATCCAGACAGACAGCCACCGTCCTCACCCCTCCCTGCGCTCAACATACACACGTGTTGTAAACACTTTGCTCGCTGTCTTCGTCCAGTTTTGTTGACTTGTTTCAGTTCTATTTATTTTGCACTTTATTTTATTCTGTTTGATTTTCTTCTGATTATTTTTTCTTTTCTTTTTTTGTCATTAATGGAGAAAAAAGAGAAGAGAAAAGAGAGAAACCTCTCCCCGAAAATCTACAGACCACCTTGCGATGCCAGAGACACTCTCGCTCTGACTACGCCCATCTTTAAACTCGGGTCTGTATTTTGATCTCAACTACACACCTGTAAAGTTTCGTGACACCAACACTGGCCAGGAGCGTAAAGTTGGAGCATACATACAGCTCTCTTCCAAACTCACAAATGAACTGAACTGTGTAGAGACCCAACCAACCAGACAGATAATCTCACAGATAATCTTCATACCTGACCTCGCCACCCCAATAAACATGGTGAGGGGAATAGTGTGAATTTGTCATATTTATTTATTTAACTGGATTGGAAGCTCTGTGGTTTGACTGGTTGATGGCATTGGGTTAAATGTTATAACTTTATAAAGTTAATGTGAGGTATCTTATCTGAGCAAAAAGTGTATAGTGGACGAGGACAGTTAAGTGTAGCAAGTTCTTTTTAAGGGATGTTTTAATGGTAAAATGAGTGCAGCTTAATTTAGTTATTGGTGTTTTCTGATTAATGGAAAGGCACAGTTCAAATTCAGTTTCAGTTTGCCTCCCTGCTGGAGCGGTTAGCTGCGAATAAATCCAGTGAGCATTTTTCTGGTGAAATATACTCGAAATGTGAAAGTTTAGTCAGTAAAAACCCATTTTCAATTTTGAACCAGTTTTGTACATCTTTTTTTAAGATGAGCATTAAACTTCAAATGCTCACTGTTAAGAATGTAATTTTAGAGGGCACAGTAACAGCCGATTAAGCCAACACCACACACAGTGAAAATAGTCTGCCACGAAAATCACTTCACACGGTCCCAAAAAATATTCCCCAATATTATGCAAAAGGACATTATCCCAAACTAAGTGGTGTAGTACAACCAGGAGGACACCACTGATGTGTGAAGTCATTTTGGTGACACTGCACTGTACAACAGTGAAGTTATTGAATATTTTCGTAGCATTTCTTTTCGGCGTTGCACTTTGTAGAGTGCACTTTGCGCACTCATCTCAGTCGGCAGCACACACATAGAGACATATGTTGTCTACCTCACTACGAGTGGAAAGAGGTGTCGTTTGTGTTTCACCTGTGTTATTGATCTGGGAAATTCAAATCTATGACTATCTTTCCAACTATAAATATTTCACATACTGTGTGGTCAGTAGAAACAGGGCTCTGCCACAGCCTGAGATGCCTGCACAGTACTGATATACTAATGTTAATGCCATCAATATTAAGCAACATTAATATTTCCCAGTGTCTCATACCCAAGAAGGAAATAAAAGCAGATTAAATCAGGTAGTTTTAATTTGAATTTTTGTCAGTTCATAAGGGAGCTCAGATAAGTATTGGAATGATTTGTGTTCATGTATTTAAAAACAATAACTGTTTAATCTTATGCAAACTAATTGCATGCTTATGTCCCCTGTGGCCACCAGAGGGGCCCCAAGAACGTTTAAAATGTCCTTGAAACAGGGCCAGGCGACTCTATATGCTCACTATGCATGTTGCATATGCTGTGGGGGATTATATATTTATGTTATTGTTAAAATATCTAAAGAAAATATTCGATTAAATAAATATTGTTTGTTTGTACCTCATTCTGTTCTGTCTTTTTGAGAAAGTTAAGTGTGTTTCTGTTCTTTAATTTACATAATCGAAGACAAATCGGCATCCACTGCAGCAGTGGCTACAAGAAACTGAAGCCTTTGAGATTTTTACAAAGTTACACAATGTTTACATTGTCAGCACAGAAAAAACAAAAACTCCCATGACAAAACTATGCTGTCTAAAAACCTTTACAGCGCTCTCCCACCCTGCAATTAAATCTAGCCATATCTCTAAAGCTGTCTTCAACATGTGCTGAGTAATCTAAGAGAGAGTATGAACCATAGACTGTAAACTAGCTAAATGTTACAAATTCCCCTTACTATGTTATAATTACTAATAAATGAATTGGTCTCTGAGCTAATTCCCTTCATCTAAACAATATTACTGCATTCTGTCCTCAGTCTGACCAGTGCACTGGTCTTCAGGGATTCCTCGTCTTCCGCAGCTTCTGAGGTGGTACAGGCTCTGGTTTTACATCCCTGCTGATCGAGCGTCTGTCTGAAGACTACTGCAAGAAGACCAAGCTGGAGTTTTTCATCTACCCAGCTCCCCAAGTGTCTACAGCTGTGGTGGAGCCGTACAACGCCGTCCTGACCACCCACACCTCCCTAGAGCACTCCAACTGTGCCTTCATGGTGGATAACGAGGACATCTACGACATCTGTCGCAGGAAACTGGATATTGAGCTTCCTACCTACACCAACCTGAACTGGCTGATAATTCAGATTGTATCTTCCATAACTGCTTCTATTCGTCCTGACGGTGCCCTGAACGTGGATCTTACAGAGTTCCAGATAAACTTGGTGCCGTATCCCCGTATCCACTTCCCTCTGGTCACCGCTGCCCCTCTCATCTCTGCTAAAAAAGGCTTACCATGAGCAATTAACAGTGGCAGAAATGACCTGCCTGCTTTGAGCAATCCAGTCAGATGGTAAAATGTAACCCACACCCTGACAAATACATGGCATGCTGCGTTTTGTACCGTGGTGATTGCCATTGTCACCATTAAGACCAAGCGCACCATCCAGTTTGTGGACTGGTGCCCCACTGGTTTCAAGGCTGGCATCAACTTTCAGCTGCCCACTGTAGTTACTGGTGGAGACCTGGCCAAGGTCCAAAGGGCTGTGTGCGCCCTGGGCTCACAAGTGTGATCTGATGTACGCTAAGCGTGCTTTTTCCACTGGTATGTACAGTGGGTGAAGGTATGGAGGAGGGAGAGTTATCTGAAGCCAGAGAGGACATGGCAGCTCTGGAGAAGGATTATAAGGAAGTTGAACTTGAGTCTGTTTGGGGTGGGGACGGAGATGGTAAGGAGTATTAGAACATAGGGCCACTAGTTAAACAGGACAGAAGTTCCACCTGTTGTGGTAGATAGACATTGTGGTTTAAATGCATTCCAATGTTAGAGCTGTAAAAGGCCAGTTTTGCTATGTTCAGAATAAAATTCCTGTAATGTCAGTGTGTACTAAAGTTCCTGCGACAGTAAGGACCAGAGAGGATATTGAGGAAGTTGAAGTTTCGCGGGAGAGGAGAGTCAAGGGACTTTAAAGCACTAGTGAAGCTTGAGATATATATTTTTTGCCAATTCAATATACAGTATGTTAAGAATCAAATTCCGGCTACGTCCTAAGGCACCTAAAGCTGTGCATCTGTTTTTATCCGTTTGAAAATCTTTTTTGTTTTTACTTTTCTTTTTTGGGGGATGAATGTTTGTTTAGTTTGACCAGTAGTGGCCTTGGTTGGCAATCCCATAACTATCATAACCTGAATGTTTTTACCTGTTCAGTCACCAGATGGAGACATTTTATACTTTTTTGGTTATAGTCATAGTAACATTTGATGACCAATCGCTCTCAGAAACATAATTAATACCCGCCTCAAATTTGTACTTGGAAAAAAGATGATCTTGGCAATAAAAGGATTCTTGGTGTTACATTGGCCTGACTGTAAACAAAACTTGGCTTCCATAATATCTTTTACGGTTTAGCAGTTGCAATGATATGACACAGCCACCCTGTTTCAGGTCAGCTATGAATGTGGACTAGGGCTGCTGCAACTCATTTTCATTATTTTAATCTTTTGGTTATTTTCTTGATTAATTGTTTGGTCAGTGAATTGTCAGAAAAAAAGAGATTCAGACTGGTATATCTATTAGTCTTGTCAAGCAGCAACTTCACTATAAAATAATGCAAAGAGGCAAATACAGGGTAGCACGGCAAACAATTACAATTCCTCTCAAGAGTAAAATAAATAAATACAATTAAAAGGGGAATTCAAAGAGTAATATAAATATAGTTTTTACTTGCTTTTGAATCAGCTGAGCTCAATACATTTATATAGTGTTTCAAGTCATTTAAAAATAAAATACACAGTCAGCCTGACACGCTGTTGAAGACGATGACAGTTTTTGTTTTGTTGTTTAGCCAAACCCGTTGGACAAACTAAATCCGCCTATCACTGTAAAAAGAATAATTTTGGCTTTTGCACCAATCCCAAAAAACAAGCAATTTGAACATGTTACCTGGGTTCTGAGAAATTTTAATGGGACATTTCTAACTATGTCTGGACACGTTGTAGTCTAAATAATTAATCGATTAATGGCAGGTGATTGGCAGATTAATTGATAATGAAAATAGTCGTCAGCAGCCCTAATGCCATGCTGTTCAATATTTAATGCAAAGTAACTAATAATGGTGTATCTTCCAATCTATAAATTGTATTTAGATTTTAATTAAAAGAATGGGAGGTCATTTGCCTAAAACATTTCCTTTAATACTTCACACTTAAAATTGTCAACACAGATTCATTAGCGGGGTTTTATTTTGAAACCGGAAGTCATATTTCCCCTGACGCTAGCTTGACGCTCGCCGCTCCGTTGCGTTAAGCTGCTCGCGGTGATAAGTGACGGACGGATCCTGTTCGTCAACAGAGGACTGGCGCTCAGCAGACGTTGAGAGGACAGCGCGTGCTCTTTCTTTTCTAAACACCGACATCGCTTCTTAATGCTCGCGCAGTTGTGAGCAGACAAGCAGACAAGATGATGATCTCCCCGTGGGACCGCTGGTTCTCAACAAGCTGCTGCCTGTGCTGCCATGTCCGCACAGGAACCATCATCCTGGGGGTCTGGTACATGGTGAGCACCGCCTATCGCCTGTCACTCACTGCCTCCATGTAGGCATCCAGAAACAGACATCAGGGAAAGCATGACCTCATCAGAAAGCATTCGTACTGTGTGCAGGATTGTATCATTGTTTTGGGTTTTAGAGTGTTTTCTCCTATTTTTAAAATCCAAATTCTTACTTACAGAAATGGATTTAATTACGCTCCTCTTTAAAAAAAAACAAAAAATCCCAGCAAACTTTAAAGTATATAATTGTGTTATACTGCAAGTAACTGAGGTATACTTGACTTTGAAGAAGCATATAAAGGATGGTTCTTTATATAAAGATGGGCATTAGTCACTGAGTTTTTGGTGGGTTTTTGTTCCTCTTAATCATTGATATTATACAGGATTATACTTAATATCAGGAACCTTTCCTGTTAGAAATAATGCATATTGTGGTGTTTTTCAAAATGATTTTGCTAAATCAAATCATGTAAATATATGTGCCCTCTTTTTTGTGCTATGAAATTCCCCATATGGGATATGTTCCTCTGTTTAACTGAATGTATAGGAGAGGGTTTGCTAAACCAGACACCACATGTGGAAAAATCCTCTCTCCGCTCCCTATGAATAAATTAGAACTTGGCCTCTTCAGGTAGCAGGTTTTGTGTCACGTCTATTGACGGCAGAGTATTTCCATTACATTCACCTGATCAATGGGGATGTATGAGTCATCTGCATAATGAGCTGCACCGGCCAGACCGATGCAAAGGCTTATGTATGTGCCTGGACTCAGAGCTTTCATAGTAGATATATCGTTTAACATAGCTACACTATCTCGAGGATAAGGTCTAATTAGCAATATTTGGGTTTTGTAATGTCACTGTTTTAGGACTTCCTTTTGTTACTCTGCAGCTCATAAAAATGTTGAAATCTTTACACGTCACAACACGTTCAGCATCTGCCCTTTTGCATTTCCCCCCGTCTGTCCATACTGTTGCCTTTTCTCTACCAATATGTCCTCTGCCCCTAAGCTCATCAATGCCGTGGTGTTACTCATCCTGCTCACAGCACTCAGTGATCCTGAGCAGTACCACCTGACCAGCGCTGAGTTGGCTAATGACCTGGATGTCATGGATGATGCCAGTAAGTAGCCCAGAAGGCCAGTCAGTACTTTACAGTAAATGTCCCATGTGTAGTCTCACAATATCACTATCAGCTGAATAGTTATTTAACATTCAGTTAACATTTTTTGTTACATATAATCTCAGGTCTACAGATTGTATTCACTCTGTAAGAAAACCTCCCCTGGCCTCTATAGTGTTTCTGTTCTACCTGAAACTAAATCTCCTACAATTGACTGTGACAGAGGACTTAATCTCTGCTCGCGGGGGGACACCCCCAATAGGGTTGTCGACTGACTAATAGAATGATTTATTGTGTTATTAGAGGGACCTCACACATTTGTCTAGACGACGGTCAGCACTTCTTTTTAAATCAAACACCCAAAGCCACAGACATGCAAGCCTAATGAAAAGCCTTCTTAACACACCAGGTGTACACTGCAACTGTCTGACAGCACATGCTGCTGGGAGCCTCTGATTGGGATGACTGCATTGTCCCAGTTCCAAGGGATTAGGGTGTCCTGTGATCCATTACTGCAGGCTGGGCCAGCCGCTGCCACCCCTGCATTAAGAACACACTCTGAAAATGACTTCTGCTCATAGGAACAAAACGCGATAATGTTGCCCAGTTATTTTAGCACTGTTGAACGTTCATTATTTGACAAACAACAAGCTGTAGTGACAGTTGTTTTGTGTTTTTATTTTTACTTTTAACCTTCTGCCACTCTGGTTGAAAATATTCCTCTGAATAATAAATCTGATAGTCATTTCTTTCATATACTATACTATATTTATATGTCGCTATATTAATACAGACAACCTTATGTATCATTACTTAATCCTAGAATATATTGTTTACCGCGTAACTTTGTCTTTAATTGCTCTTGTATAGTTTTCACTCTTATACTAGTTGTATATACCTCTAATTTGATTTATTCCTATTTTCTATTTTTACTTTTCTATTTATCTGTACTTATTTCTGCCATAACAACTGAATGTACCCTCTGGGGATCAATAAAGGCTCATCTTATCTTATCTTTAGATGGTTTTTCAGCCAAATAACTCAGCGTGTGTTTGATGCCGTGCTTTTGTTGACAGAGGCACTAGTCATTATTTTTGGGACATTGGTTCAAATGCATAATTCAATACAGTATCAAAGCCTGCAAAGCAGCAAGACAGGGCATCAAATCTTCAAAACAGGACATAAAGCTGTGAGTTGGACAAAAAATAAACCCCTCAGGCAATGAACAGTGCTCTGCTATTTCTATTTTATCATATTACTCTGCTATTGTGTTGTTGGTGATGAACACTAAAGGGACAAATTATTGGATTTCTTGTACGGTGTCACACTAATTAAACTTATTTAAAATGAAGAGCTTGACATTTGGTCAAGGTAGATGAGAAGATTATGGAAGCTGATCCAAGTCTGATCTAGATTGTTTTCTCTCCTGTGTTTATGACTTAAGAACAGGTGAAAAATAAGTTTTTGCCAGGATCATTTTTCTAAATTCCTTTAAAAAAAAAAATGAAATCTTTAAAACAGGTGGTAAAACATGTTTAGTCAGGTGAAACATTTCTTTTTGCCAGGATCATTTTATAAGTTACTTTTTTTCCGTCTGTGAAAACAGTTGAAAAATATGTTTTGGCAGATTTAGTGTGTTTGTTGTTGTAATATTTATTTCAGCCACAAGAGGCTAAAGTGCACCACTATACCATGTTCTAAATCTAAAAAGGCCTAAAAACACTGTTTTCCTCCAGGTGAGTTGTAATTTGTCCATGCACTCTAAACACAAGGTGCATATATTGTGTGTAAGCAGGTTACCAAGTATTGAGAACACGGGGCTCGTGGTGCACGTCAAGCTTTCTGTGGATGACCTGAGTATTACAACAGCAAACATTGAAAAGACTGATCCTAAAAAAAAAGAAATCACCAGCCAAAACTTTTTTTCCAAAATGTATTAATTTCTGGCAATTTCTTTTTTTTTTTTTTCCTGTTCTTAAATCATAAACACAGGAGAGAAAACTATTTAAATCAGACTTGAAATGGACCACCAGATACGTTTCTTCTCACTCGCTTCTCAGGGCTTCCGTAGAAGATTGATACCATTGTGCTATCTTTGTTACCCCCGCTTCCAGTCTTTCCACTAAACTAGGCTAATCTCTCGCTGCTCTCATAGTGTTGCAGCAGACTCCGGTTTTCATTGAAATAGAACATAGTGAAGCAATTAGCAGCTGAAGAGTCAGATATTTCCCTCAGGAGTTGGTGGAAAACAAAAAACAGAGCTAAAGGAGAGGAAATATCGGGCTAACATTCACCAAGTGGCCACAAAGCTTCAAATGAATGTTAATGTTGCATATCTGCTGGTAAATAAGTTTGCCATATCAACTCAAAAGATGATAACTCTGCATCTTAGTGTCGTTTTGTTTCCACTGCCTGAAGGGGCCAAAAACCCAGTCATTGTAGTTTAAAACTATCTCAGCTTTTTAATCCACTTATGAAGCTTGTCACAGATTCTTCCAAAGGTCTGACTCTTTTTGCCCATTTGTCTCTCAGCTACATTAGACTCTAAGAAACAAGTTTTATATTGCCTTTTCTGTACACTTTCAAGACCTTTTTTGAGAAAATATGATTCATACTGTGACTCAGAGCTCAGGAGGTGGAGTGGTCATCCAACAGTCAGAGCAGAGGGTCGGTGGTTCAATCCCCAGCCTCTACGGTCAGCATGTCAAAGTGTCCTTGGGCAAGATACTGAACCCCAAAGTGCTCCCAATAGCCAATGGTGTGTGAATGTGTGTGAATGGTTATCACTGATGATCATGTGGCACCTTGTAGCCTCTGACTCTGTATGAATGTGTGTGAATGGGTGAATGCTGACATGTGTTGTAAAGTGCTTTGAGTGATTGGAAAAGCGCTATATAAATGCAGTCCATTTACCATTGTCAGTTTATAGTTGATGTACAGTACATGGCATTTTAATGGGTCATATAAATGTTGAATTGAATTCCCTATTTTTCCTGGTAGTGCCACATTACTGTGTTTTGGTTTTGCCCGGCACTCTCCTTACGTAACAGAATGATTAGTTACGTGGGGTTGATATGAGGGGAGGCTGGCATGGAGCGAATGACAGAGTAGAGGTTAATTCCTTGTCTGGTTGACAGATGCAGCTTGTCATTTATCTTCCGTGCAGATTTAGTTTTTCGTAGATCAGCTGAACATGATGTTGTAAACATTTTGATTTGGAATTGAATGTGCCTGAACCAAAGTGACCTTACACTGCTGACTTTTAACTCCACCCCTCTCTGCTTCAGACATGTGCATCGCCTCTGCGATCTCTCTGCTGATGATACTTATCTGTGGGATGGCAACATACGGTGCATACAAGGTGAACTAATAAGTCATTCGAATTTTCGGTAACACTTTTTATGACGCCCATGTCTATAATGCATTATAACCGTACTTACAAATTCCTGAGGTGTAGGTAGATATATTACAGTACAAGCTGGTTATAAGTCACTATAAGTGGTCATTGTTTCCTTTAGGTAAAGTGAAACAAATTAAATCTAAAGTGTCAGAGTGACCAGCAATTATGAAGTATTATGATACTTGCCCTGATAAGTCATTATGCAATCCTTTTGTAATGTGTTTTATTATAAAGCGAGTGTTTCTAACTATAAATATACAGTGCTATAAGCAGATGATAGCGCATTATAAGTATGTTTATAATGCATTATAGACATAGAAATTGTTACTGAATTTCCCTTATGTTCCTATACTGCTGATGCACTGATTGTGTTAGTCAAATCAAATCAAGTTTATTTATATAGCCCAATATCATAAATTACACATTTGTCTCAGGGGGCTTTACAGACTGTACAGTGTACGACCCCCTCTGTCCTTAGACCCTCGCACAGCACAAGGAAAAACTCCCTAAAAGAAACCCCACAATTAAAGGGGGAAAAGAATGTTATAAACCTGAGGGAGAGACTGAGGAGGACGGACAGACGTGCAGTAGATGACGTGTGTGCAGAATCAGAGAACCTTCAAGTGTTCATTTCCACAACATTTAGGCTAAGAAAATATATTAAGGTTAAGAAAATATATTAACGTTGCCAGGCTACTGCTGTAAACACTTACACTACATCTATTTTTGTCTTTGAAAACATGACACATCCAAATACCAAATACCCTCCTTTTTTATTATTTTTTAAAATTATTTCAAACAAACCGTAATCTCTGATTTAAATCCACAATGTCTAACCTAAATACCTAAAAGACATATCTCTGTTCCAGCTGCGTGCCGCCTGGATCATCCCATTCTTCTGCTACCAAATATTTGACTTTGCTCTCAACACCCTGGTCGCTGTCAGCATTGTGGTTTACCCAAACACGATACAGGATTACCTGCAGCAACTGGTGAGAAAAGTGTTTTCCTCTTAAAAGTGAAGTCAGGGATATCTAACCACACAATCTTGACTTCTTTATGGTTCACAAAGGATTTTGTAAGCATTTGACTTGTCATTTCCTATTTCACAGGTCAGTATTGATTGATGTACAGATGTCTCTACTATCTAATGTCTGGCGCTCCTTTCACCTCAAATAACTGATATGCTGATGTTGCTCTGACTCCCGTGCAGCCTGATAACTTCCCCTACAAAGAGGAGATCGCTGCTCTCAGTAACGTGTGCTTGGTCCTCATCGTGCTGCTCTTCATCGGCTCTATTCTCAGCTTCAAGGTAATGTTTTCTTACCTTAATTTGCGTATCTTCTCCATACGTTTAGCAGCATTTTTCTATACTTGCAGGCCTGCTCGGCCGATATTTGCAGCACACCACAGAAAATATGTATAATGCCTCCACAGGCACCTGCTTTTTATGTAACTTTATGTCCAGATGTGACTGTATGTAGAACTCAAACTGTTTATTTATTTATTTTTAGGATCCCCAAGGGGTGTTCTTTTAAATAATCTTGGGAGGGTTTTGGGCAAGAGGCACAGCAGACCTTTTTGACTTATTATAGCAAAAAAATAAATAATGCCAGATTACATTTAAGTAACATTTGCTCAGATGAATCACAGAGCTACTAGCATGGCTTCAAACTCTCAGTCCTGTTCATTTGTATGTGTTTTGTATTGTGTAACTACAGAAGGTCCACTAAAGCTGTCAGATATGTTGTTGTAGTTATGATGCAGCTCCGCTAACAACCCAAAATATTTGCATTCTGTAATAACCAATGTTAGGTCCAAGATAAGACAAACCTAATTTAATTGAAATAGCAGCGGTTATAGTTTGGAATTGTAAAGTAATCTGTATTTGGATAAGCAGTTGTGTGAAGTCATTTCTGACTGATGCCATTTGCTTTGCACAAGCAGCATCATTATCACACTGTCATTGCAGGGGACTGAGAGCTAAATTGAGTGATCTCTGTTGCTGCAAATGGCTCTCTGCAGATTCCCATGGAGGCTGCTAGAATAACCTAGCTGTCAGAGAATTAAAGTGGCTTCTTAATTGGGTTATTAAATAAGTTAGAGAGCTCAGTCTGGCTTTGGTTTGTGCTAGCGGATGGATTTAGCAGATGGTGTTGTGTTTGGTCGGGGAGTTCCAGTAGTAAGCTTCCCGCTGAGAGCCAGATGATTCCTGGATGAGAGAGAACAACAGGAACTTATTTTTGCCACGTTAAAGTGAAGTATAGCCCTCAGATAGAACCTGAAAACACTGTAGGAATTTCACAAGTGGGTGAATGGATTATTATTTGTATTTTATGTGAGTTATCTTCAGTGTTAGTGAGAGTTTCTTTGAATAACATACTTGTATTACTGCCTACATGATGTGCATGTTATCAGGGTGCCATATGCGTCTGTCCGTGTGCAGAAAATACTGTGTAGGACAGCAATGAGGACTTAGACCACAGCGTCTCTGGGGATGAGATAACCTAATTATGTTACATAATAGAGAGGAAAAGCTGGTTTCATGAAACTACAATACTGCTTAATAACTTGACGGTTTCACATTTCTCAGTCAAAAGTTTAGTTTTAATGTTCACTACATTTTCCATCTTATGTTGGCATGCTTATTATCTCAAAACACGACACACAGCTGAGGCTGATAGTAATGTCATTGATTTTGTGGGTATTCATCATAGACTGTAAAATACGTATTTAGTCACAAACCAATAGTACTGGACAAATTGTGTGTTCTCACACAAATGTGTTTACACAAATGTTTACTTAGACTCATAAATCAAGTCAATTATTACTTACTCTTACCCTAAGCAGTATTTTTAAATAATAGTGGGATGTCAACGGTTACCTGTTGACCACCGAGAATAATTTTGAGCGTTTACGCATGCCGGTCTTTAGGTTTATTTACGGTATCTAGGTTAATTAACATGGACACACAACGTGTGTGTGTGTGTGTGTGTGTGTGTGTGTGTGTGTGTGTGTGTGTG
>CALSBV010012177.1:165513-190408 GCA_943590825.1 Bovichtus diacanthus
GTGTGTGTGTGTGTGTGTGTGTGTGTGTGTGTGTGTGTGTGTGTGTGTGTGTGTGTGTGTGTCCAGCTGTGTCACTCTCAGAGCAAATGAAAATTAAAAAGCAGGTGAGAAATCAATGCGTCATCCGATGGGCTTTTATAGAGACTACAAATCAAACTATTTAGAACAAATAGCAGCTGAAGACGATCGGTGGCTGATCGATCGGAGCACCTTAACAATGACCTGATCAAAATACAGAAATACATTTCAGCAAAGCCAACATAAAATTAAATAAAAGGCAAGACACTAACAACGCAAAACATTAACATTTCAGCACCTCTAAATGGATGGTTCCATTCCCTTTAAAATGTGGCACAAAAACTCATTGAGTCAATGGAGCACCAGGTTAAGGAGGAAAGGAAAGTGCCTCTTGTATTTAAGGTCATTTTGCATTTTCTTTCACTAAAATGAACCGGTTAGTTACCGGTTAATGGGTGTCCTAGAGGGAGCTCCAAAAACGTGAAATGAACCGAAGTTGACATCCCTACTATTGACATTATGCAGTTCAAGCTTCTAATCTGTGATTTTGCTCTCTTTCTGTATGATATCAGGCCTATCTGATAGCATGTGTGTGGAACTGCTACAGATATGTGAGCTGCCGGGGTACTTCTGAAATCCTGCTCTATGTCACGACCAATGACACCACGGTAAGTCACCTATAATGATCCGTATTATACCATAAGACCCATACCACCATGGAGACTTCATAGTTTAAATAAAAGGTTTAAAAGATATGGCTGTATTACTGTCATTGTCAACAAATCCTGCGAAAAGACCAAATCCAACAGTGTGTTAGTCTCTTAATACTTTGATAGTCGCCCTGCCTATCTGTTGCGCTGGCCCCAAGCTTATTGGTTTTCAGCGGGCAGCAGGACGGTGTACAAGGGATTGACTCAAAATAAACTACAATGCCAGTCACATTCATGGTATTGAGGGAACATGTCACTGAGGGCAACGGTGTGGCTCATTGATGATTTTAAATACATCTCTGTTACATACTACAGACAGGTAATACTACACACATTCCTCACGTGCAGTGTACAGCTGGACAAATACTTTTGTCTGAGTTAACTGTAAGATAAATATTCCCACAACAGAGTACAAATGTCTGACTAGCAAACCAAATGATTTACAAGTCAGCAGATTATTAATGAAATATAGAAATGAAAAGTACATAAAACACAAACCAAAAATCCCTGTGCATGTGTGCAATATGTTACCAAAATCATAGTCCATTAAACTCACCTTTATGTCCATATTGACATCTAGAGTTCCAACATAAAAAAATATTTGATTTGGATTGGCTGCTTTATTTCACTTCCAAAGGCAACAGAAAACTACTCAAGGGGAAAAAATAAATAAAATTCAATCCAGGCCAAAGTTACGTTTCCATTGTGAGCGTATGTTTCGTCTGCTCAGGCCAACTTTAACTGCCAACTGTAAAGTCATCATGTTGGGGGAGGAAGGAAGTATAAAGATGAGCTGTCGTAGCAGGTAGTTTTACACAGGCTAGCATGGATGAATGAACAGACTTGGACAGAGAGATGAGGCTCCATGCTGGCAAAGCCATTATAGTGGTAGCGGAGGCACAGTAGTAGAACAGTAAAAGTGAGCTTTGTCTGGGTGTTTCTGGGTCTCCTGTTGGTGTCCTGTTGCTCAGGCCTGGCCCCATGACCGCTGTTACGCTGCAGCCCACACACTTATTATAACTACAATACTTTGACAGCAGGGAGAAGAAAAAGTAGGATGTAGAAACACTAATGCGCTGTTTTTACTATTGCAAAATGCGTTTTTCTGCATAAACACCAAAGGAGCTGTCAATAGCTGACCTGGGGTTTCACAGGTATTTTGAGAAACCTGTTATCTTCAGTCTGCAGCTTAAGACTCCTCTGAGTGTAACAGTCCACACGATTTAAAACAATCCACCACACCTGACAGCTTTATACACTGTGTGGCTTTAGGTGATGTTTAAGGCTTTGACGAATCAGAAACTCCTGATGGGTTAAACACCTGAGCTGTAAAGAGAGGAACAGGAGGCTGCGCTCTAACTCACTGACCTCATTAGTGAAAAGTACCAGAAAAACAGCAGCCTGCCCCTTTCTTTTCTAACATTAGACTCACCTCTGTAGGTATGCTTTTTCAACTAGACATATTCAATTAGAGCTCCACACTGAGCAAAGGCAGGTTTGTGGCTTTTGGTTAGCAGCTTGCTTGGCTATACATCAGCAGTTAGGTCAACGGTCCACTAATGTGTTCCAGATTCACACAGTCAGGAGCTTTGTTTGGCAATAATGGAGCAACAATAAGTAGCCATTGAAATGCCTCATAGAACAAAATGGGAATCATTTCTTGTTATTAGGTTCATATGACCCGACCGCTCCCTGTGATTACTGTTGCTAAGCCAACGTCATTCTTGGCAACAGTGGCAGATAAACCATTTTAAATTCTTAGAATATTTTTATCAGGTCTTTTGATTTCACACAGGGTTTCTAAACAATAACCGTAGCTGAAATGACGACTGTCGCTAGTTGATTTTATCAGCTGTCGCTAGCTTGCGTAAGCTAATGCTAATGCCAAAACTCTGTGAGTTGGTTGACCAGAAACTCTCTGTCCCTGGCTGGGGATGGAATAGTTGGCTCAAGGGCTATCTCTCACCACTTACAACTGTGTGACCTACAATTATAAATATAAATATTTTGCCTTTGAGCGGAGGGACATGATTTTGGGGAAGCTAAGCCTCCTGTTTATAGACGGTTTACAAACCAATCATTAGCCTACCTATTGACAAAGTGTTACAAATATCCGCTCCATCGATCTACTGTATGTGATGTTGTTTTTACAAATCATTTGGTAATAATTAACACATTCTTAATAAATATATAGCCTATATAATAATAAAACTGTTAAAAAAACATAAATTATATCATTAGGCCTACTAATAATTAGTAAAGCTTATTGCATTTCATTGTTTGTTAACAGTAAAATAATGATTAAGTTGAATTAACTATACCATTTATTAATTATGGCTTTTATAAAGTTTCAATATCTAGTCAATATTGGTATAAACAATTATTTGTGAGGCCTCTCCACATCTACATGTCTTTCTACACTGTCAGCTTCCCAACACCAGTACAAGAAGTGATGGGAGAACAATGAAAAGCCTCACTCTGACCTCACCTCTAAAGAATAAAGAGGTGTAGTTATGACATTATTTGGAACTGCAGTATATCCACTCCACTAGATGTTTCTGTTGAATCTTTGCCCTCAAAAGCCAGCTTCTTATCTCTCATGTTTTGAGAATATGTCTAAGTTGTTTCCATCAATTACATGCCACTACAGTTCAAGGGGCCATTGATCCATGTAGGATGATGCAGCCACTAGTAGAGGCAGTTAAAGGCTATTGATTACTTATCGTCCATATCGTCATTAAAAGATCATAATGGTTCACCTTCACAAGGAAAGACTGAGTCTGTCTGTGTGGACTGAAAGCCTCATTGTTTAAAAGATGGCAGACACATGTCAGACACATGGTGTTGTTGTATATGAAGGTCAATGAAGCATTGAGAGAGCCTACATTTCTGTTTGCCATAGTGTCAAAACCAGAACGTTGAGTCACGCCTAAGATGTTCCGACTACACACCGTCTCAGCTTGATTACCTGAGAAAGAGACAAGCAGAGAGGAAGCTTAGAGTCACACATTTGAGTGAATTAAAGGTTTTCTTGTGAATGTTGTAAATAAGTGAGAATAGGTTTATCATGGCAAACCGGAGGAAAGTGGTAAGATGAACAAGTTGCTGAATGGCATTTTTCTCAAAGACATTTCTGCTTTTGGGAGAGTAACCCGAAGGGAAACATGCTTTCAGTGCGAGGGATGAATAACGCAAGATGAATTAGTAGAGCTGCCATTTGCATTAGTTACATTGTGTCCTATATCTTATTCATCACCCACATGTGATGTGGACACTCATTCTCCATGTACTGCATTTGCTTTTTGGTTTGAAAAAAGCAAACGCAGATCCTGCAAACCCGCCCTACAGATAGGCACAGTTTAGGATCAATATATACCTCTGATCATTTTCTTAAGTATCAACCCACAAAACATGGGAGATTGGTCATTGCTAATTATTTTGTCAATTAATCGATAAATCTTTGGTCTATGAAATGTCTGAAAAATTTTTAAATAACATAACCCAAATTGCATATTAGGATTGGAACTAGCTATTTGCCAAATAGTGGAAACTGTAAAAGAAATGGTGCCCTCTCTGTTTACTGAGCATTCCAGCCTCTCTGTATTTAAAAAAACAAGAGCTACTAAATGAACATACGTATATTACCAAGGGAACGGGGCACAGGCTTCACCACCTGGATATTTTTGCTCCATCCATTAGTGGAACACACAGCCTACTGTAGGTTACCTGTGTTCTGTTGTAACGCAGACTAAATAGTGAACTAATGGTTCACGCTCTTTGGAACGATAATTATCTTTCACTGTTTCTCAAAACTATTGGTAGATGGTTCTATTGTGATGTGGAAAACAAAACCAATACAGAGGCGTGATTGTTGTCCTCTGCATATGGCACAATGCACCTTTATGATCCATGACATATACAAAAGTTTGTTTTTGGATCTAAGTTTATTGTTCCATCTGAAGAAGAAAAGAAAAAGACCCTAATCATTTTCATACAGTCTCTAAAAACATTCTAGTTCCTCATTGTACTTAGGGCTGTTTTAACATATACACTTTTGCCATTTTATTCTATTAATTTTATTTAATGATAATAATAAATAGACACATTTTTATAATAATAATAATACCGGTAATTAAAAAAAATATTATAATAATTGTTTTCTAGATTGTATTATATTGTTTTAATTTCAAAGTGCTTTGTGTCCAGCAGATTCTCTCTTTGTATGAAATGTGGCGTAAAAACAAAGCTGCCTTTCCTTACATACATCTATTGTACATGTTACATCATATTTGGTTGAAATCCTGTCATTTAGCCTATTAATTGAGAAATTGTCTTTTTCACTTGATCCAAAGTACGTTTTTACAGTTGCATTCTTCTGTTTGAAATTGCACCAAAGCTGATGTAATATTCTGCAACTTAAACAAAAACAGGCACAGACATTGACAGAATTATTATAATTTTGCTCTAGTTTGACACTATTTTTGAATTCTACTTGCTCTTTTACTAAGTCAAGTGATAAAACAACGCATACTAAACAAAATCTGTTTTCCTCTTCTTTCCTCTTTTTCTCCAGGTGCTGCTACCACCGTATGATGACAGCAACAGCATCCCTCCTAAGCAGGCTCCTCCACCCTACCCCACCGCTACAGCATGAAAACATCCCCAGCATCCTGCTGACTGGACCCTGCTGTTAATAAAGTCCCAGCAGGATTTATGCACCACACTGCCTCTCCAGTGAACAGTATATACATTGATATATTGCAGCTACACAAACATTACTGGACACTCATGCATGCACTGACACATTCAAAATCATCTCACACACACATGCACACACCTCAACCACCACCGTGACCTCTCATCCCTTCCTGTTATTTATTGATGACCTAATATTCTTACGGTAACTCTTCCATGTGTCCTCTCTGTTTCTATAATTCCAGACATGATGTGCATCTTAATGCACTGACACTTGGGTGCAATAAGGCACTAGAAAGTTTGATAGATTCTATATATTTGTATTATTTATTCACGCTCTGCGTGTTCCTGTGATAGTATTTATGTGTCCTACCTTTGATAGTGATGTCTAACTTAAGAACAAATGCAAAAATGATGATCTTATTGCCCACAGTAAGGAGTGAACAGTCGTCTCGTGTTTCCTGTTTGTCTCGTCTCTGCTCGTGATCAGGGTTGGATTGCCTTTAATCGTAACTTTCTCTCTGATGGGGTGCCCTTTATAGATCCATGTGTGAAGTGTCACCTTGACTGGAAGTTTTCCCAAAGAAAAGCATCTGCCTGTATTCTGACATGATCAAAGAGCAACCTAGTGTATATCAAACATATCACCTTTTTTGACCGTTGTCCAACTACAAACAGAATTGTCTTGTGTTATAAAAATCAGGAGTGTTGAGTTGTGCTCCATAACTTTTAAATGTAATTGTGTGTTTCTACTGATTGACGAGAAATGTCTTGGGCTGCTATTTATCTATTTTGACAGCACAGACGTAGCACTGATCTGGAATCAGTTTGCTCTTTGAAGTCACTATGAATGAGTCGAGGGACCCTGGTGAAATGACTTTAAATCCGGCCTCTCTATGTCCAGGAGCTCAATAAATATGGCCCCTGGTTGTGTTTTTTCAATTAAACCAATGGGAGCTTCTTGTCTGTGTAAACACACAAGTCAGCTCCACCAGATGCAGTTATTGGCAAACTGCTTCCTGGACACAAAATGTCCTGCAAGGACACACATGTCAAACCTGAGGGCTGCTGCTGTATGAAAAATAAAGATGTTACATTTATTTGTCTATTAAAATCAAATTTCACTGACAGATGTGTGTGTTTTATTCTGAACGTGAGGTACACTAACTTACTCAGAAGTTAGTGAGGAAAATGTTTATGATTGTTTCTGCTGTTGACGCTGTATGCTCAGCCTAATGTGCAGATGTGCTCCTGGAAACTATTGGTAATAGGTGGCTGTGTATAAAGGCCACATTGTGTGGCAGACAGGCAGGTACCCCAGAATAGTCGGACTTAAGATGACTCTACTTACCAGGTTTTTCCATAAATAAATGCTCGAATGGTGACGTGGAGAGTTCATTCAAGCATCACTTGTAAAATGACAAAACACCTCTTTCAGTTGCAATGGCCAGCAGGACAATATGAATGAACAGTACTTTCTCTCAAACTCTTGACACTCCTGCTTTATAACAGCATATTCTGATTATTTTGATAAATGACTCGTTGCTTACAACATGTAGAAATAAGTGGACACAATCGAAGTGTAGACTCTTATCTTTTAAAACTAAGTTAAGCCTGTACACAGAATAAAACCAAAAAAAAAACACATGCATGTGAACTACAGGTGATGATTGACACATTGAACTGCAAATACATTCATATAGAAAAAAAATGCTGAATGCTAAATGTGATGGTTGGATATCAACATTTAGTAAATGTTCACACTAAATAATCTTATTCAGCTGGTTTGGGTGGAGATCAGCCATGTGAATAAATGTTACGAATATAAAACAGCTATCGGCCACTTTCATTATGCCAAATTAGCTCTCAGAGGGAAAAAGGTTAGAGACCCCTGATGTTAAAGGATCCGTTAAAACTCTGAATGTACTGCCGTCAATGTCTTTAACCTGAAAGCATAAGGGGCAAACTGCTTAAACAAATCAGGTCCTTAAACTCTTGCTTCTTTAATGTAAAAACAAACTGAGCATGAGCAAGGTGTAGGACTCACGCCCACTCCATCTAGATCTTGTTATGAAATGTTTAAGGACTTTGAAGGTGTAAAATGAGGAGTTTCAGTCCCGGCTATCTGTTAGTAAAAGTATTCACAAAGGTACTGTTTTAGCAACAGACTGAGCAGAGTAAGAGGCGTCTCCGTGGTGGGAGTCAGAGGGGGAGTAAACAGAGAGTGGATGGAGTAAGGAGCCGAGCAAGGCAAGGTCCTGGACAGAGAGAGAAAGACAGAGTACTGGGGTATATGCATGTTTACTGTCTGGAGCTACTATTGACTGATTCTTCCTGCTGGAACTCCTCTCTTGACTAAGTGTTGGGATTTATTGAGGAACTTTGATTGCAGGAGTTGAGGAGTTTAAGTTTTGATAACAGGGTATGTAGTTTTTGATTTAATTTTCCTGATATCATGAGTCTGTCTGTCTACTAGCAATATATATATTTTTTTATGTTTTATAATAACTACTAATTTTTCTTAAATGTTTTTAAAAACATGGTTAAAAAAAAAAGTGGATTTACCAGCTACAACCTTGTATTCTATATCAACAAAATTGTAGTTTCCATCACCTGCGTCATGAAAAGCCATCAAAAGCAGGAAATGTGCAAAACAGAGATCAGGTCCCATAAAACAGGACTAGGTACACGCTGTTTTTCTGTTTCATAGTAAATATACAGCCTTGGCTCTAATTTGTGAGGAAATGTGAGAGGGATTGCTTTGTGACGGAATCGCCAATTCAGTCGCACACTCAATTTGTGAAATCACTGTTATCATTCATATCTAAAGTGGAAGAAAGCAACTGAGTACATTTACTCAAGTACTGACCTAAGTACAATTTTCAGGTACTTGCACTTTTCTTAAGTATTTCCATTTTATGATCCTTTACTTGATACTTCTTCTCTAACACAATTCAGAAGCAAATATTTTTTGTACTCTTTACTCCAATTTTTACAGTATTTGATGACTGTTGTTTGAATTATTAATATAAAATATAAATCAAGAAATAAATGATGTTGTGTTGTCGTAGGTAAAGCTGCCCAGCAGTAAGCCTATATAAAGTTATTAGAATTAGGCCCACCTTCACCAGCTGCAACATTACAATGGGGTCACATTAATGCATCAATATTTCTTATCCAATCATATAATATATGTAATATTTTGAATGCATGACTTTCACTGGTAACAGAGAATGTCTACGCTGTGGTATTGATACTTTTACTTAAGAAAAATATCTGAATACTTCTTCCACCACTGTTTAGTTTAAAAGAAATTGTAAAGAATACTTATAGGTTTCCATGCTTTCTTTGCCACTGATGTAACAAATCATAGTCAGACTATTTTGAAAGTTTTTCCAAATGTAAATATTATATGATTAATCTGTGGAGACCTGACAGTGAATGACAGACTTATGTAAAGTGACAAACATTTAAGCCTGGTACTGTGGCACAGAATGAAGGTTTGTGGATATTAAATAGATATTGCATTTGTTATACTGATGGATACTTGATGAAGAAAACACTGTCAGACCTGTGGCAGAGAGACATCAGACAGATGTGAGGTCAGAGGTCAACAGCTCTGTGGGATGCAACATGCATACAGTATGTGACCCCTGCAGGTCTCAGGTCAGCTGCTGCCATACACTGGTCATCTGCCTGGGCTGCCAACAGGCTGAGCACTGACTCAGTGTTTTCAGCCAGAACACAGCTGAGACGTTCAGAAGTCCATTAAGAAATCTTGTAATTCTGCTTTAGAATTAAGATTTGTTAAGATTTGTCCCCGTAGGACCGACGTCATTCTGTTTTGGATATATTTGTTTCAGACAGCAGGAGCCTGCGGTCTGAATTTGACAGGTAATGGTGGCCCTCCTGGGGACTGGATTGGTAAAAAGTCTGTGGTACTTTTCAGCTTCTCTTAAATCACTTTAAACCACCAATGCAGCAGAGAGAGTTCTGTCGACTTCATATGATTGCAGAAGGGAAAACTTGAGATTCATGTGTAGCCCACACTCGTTTAGAAACAAGCCCTGCATGGAATGCTGCCACAAAGTTGAAAGTAAATGTGATGGATTTACAATCAGACGATAACATTTGAAGTGGGCTCTTTCCTGTGGCTCTATATAACCTATGCAATGTTGTGTGCATTACATCTACACACACTAAAAAGTGATATCTGAAACTAAAGAAGTCAAATATGCAGTAGGTGAAAGTTCTCCCTATTTATATCCCACCTCATCATTAACTTAAATCTAGCACTTCAATGGTCAGCTTTCTGACACAGAGTCACAATATCTGTTTCCTACACCAGGCAGGTTATGTTTTCAGTCCTGTGTGGTTGTTTGCTTAGAGGCATATTTCAACAAATAATGAACAGATTTCAGTAAAATTTGGGGTAAAGATAGACCATAGGAATAGGAAGAAGAAGTAGTTTTTTGGTGTGAATAGTGTGTCTCTTTGGCCATTTGTAAAGCCCATTACCTTTTTATTCATGAACCTTGAACCTTATTTTTCCTAGATTCCTTATCCCTGGGAACGTATGCTCTCAATCAGCGTCTTACTATGAACACAACGTTTTCTGCCAAAGTTTTGGTTATTTTCACATGAGACATTTCTCTATCTTCTGTTTATTTTGTCTGTGCTCACCAGTTTTAAGTGGGTGAGGCTCAATTTGTAGAGCGAGATGTAACATATTTCCATGAGGATTTAGCAACTTTTTAATCAAAATGTGATCACGTGTAGTTTCCTCATGTTGTCAACACTCTCAGTCAAATGTGATGAATGATATCTAAGGATTTTTCAGAACTTTAACTTTTAATTTAGCATATTTTGTCATAAATCTTAAAGGTTATGAAAAAAAAGAAAAACGGCTATAAAAGATTTAGAATTTTTGCAAAAAAATGTTTTGTTTTTTTTACCATTTCTGCCACAAATTGTTTTATCAAAAAAAATCCCCAAATTTAGTACATAAAATATTTGGATTAACCCAAAAAAAGTTATTCAATTAGCTTACTTATCATAGACTGCCCCTTTAATTGTGGGGTTTACACATTTAGGTGTAAACATTGAGGCAATCCAGCAAAATGTGATGGCAATTCACAAATTAGGTGGTGATCCAGCAACATAATACATTTCGAAAATTGGTCTGACATAAAATTCAGCAAAATGTATTCTTGTAGAAAACCTAATATTCCCAGACAGAGCTGAAAACGAATTGACTGTCATTGTCTATATTTTGTGGCAGATTTGGATCCAGATGCAGATAAAACATTTCTCAAAGAAAAAAAAAGATAAAAAATAACATGCTTTCCTGTTTTTGCCATTTCTCTCTTGCCTTATTGCCTCTCTCTTCTACTGTGTTTGTCTTTACATGCAGGCTTGTTCTCCGTTTGCCCTGCATTGTGGGAGTGTTTCTATCATTTCTTGTTCTTGTGCTTTCCTCTCTCTCTCTGAACGCTGCAGTTGTCACATCTTGTCAGAATGAGGTCCCTGGCCTTCGGCCTCTTCTGCCTGTTGTGCTGTAACGCAGTTCGACTGGACAGACGGCGTCCCAGACCAATCGCAGCCAGAGTTCGAAATGAGACTACTGTCCAAACCAAACCAGCGGGTACGTGATCAGCTGGTGACCAAAATGTGTTTGCCAACTGCATTTTAGTCTATTTCTATCTACGATACAAAGTCAAACAATTTTCTAGAATCTAGTTCAGATTTTGTGTCAAACTGAGCTGTGAGTTAACAGTGTTTGTTTGTCTTTGATCACAGAGAACCCCTGCAAAGCGACCCCACTGGATTTCGTCTTTGTCATCGACAGCTCTAGAAGCATCCGCCCAAACGACTACGAGAAGGTCAAGACCTTCATCATCAACCTGCTTCAGTTCCTCCAGGTCGGCTCTGATGGCACTCGGGTCGGTCTGCTACAGTATGGCAGCGTGGTCCAGCCTGAGTTCTCCCTCAAAACCTACACCACCAAGGCTGAGGTGGAGCAGGCGGTGAGGAACATGGAGCACCTCGCCACAGGAACAATGACCGGTCTGGCCATCCAGTACACCATGGACACGGCCTTCACTGAAGAAGAGGGAGCACGACCAGCAAACCTGCTCATCCCACGGATTGCTATGGTTGTGACTGATGGGCGGCCTCAGGACACGGTGGAGGAGATCGCGGCTGAGGCCAGGCAGGCCGGCATCCAGATCTTTGCTATCGGTGTGGGCAGGGTGGATATGAACACTCTGAAGGCCATAGGGAGTGAGCCACACTCTGAGCATGTGCACCTGGTGGCCAACTTTAGCCAGATAGAAACCCTCATCTCAGTGTTCCAGTCCAAACTGTGTGGAGGTGATGCATCCCATCTATTTTTAACCTTCACATTTATGCATGCATGTGTGTGTGCACCCTTTTGTTTGAGTGTCTGTGTTGTTCGTGCATGCGTCAGTTTCAGAGATGTGTGAGGTGGTGGACCATCAGTGCCAGCACATCTGTGTGAGCAGCCCTGCCTCATACAGGTGCAAGTGCAGGAAGGGCTTCACCCTCAACCCCGATGGCAAAACATGTAAAGGTGAAGGAACTCCTTTATTCTCTTGTCTGATCTGTTCTTTTTTTTTATGTTTACACACAGAAAAAACAAGTTCTCTTTTTTCATCTGAAGTCTTTTTTCATCCCTTGAGGCTTCAGCTTCACTTTCTCATGGGCAGGATGCTCACGCTCTCGCGTTGTGGGGTGTTCTTCGGTAGAAAGAAAATAGTTCCTACATGAAACTGCTCACAACAATTTCTATGGATCATCTTGAGTGACCAGGTCATGATTTCTGGAAAGAGACATTGCTGTTGAGTTTTTCAAATGTATTTTTGGCGCTTTGAGCATTTCAAGCTGAGTGCCATCCAGTTCCATTATATTGGAGAGAAGAACAAACAAAAACAATCTAGATTAATAAATGGCACTACTATTTGTCTATTATCCCCATAAATACTATTCAAAACAGCATTACCTTAATCTTTATTTTTTTTCTACAATATGTACTCTTAATAGAGGACGGCGTGATAATATGCCATAATATGCCAATGCATTTGGGAGCCAGCAGGGATGTTACTCCACCCACTGTTGGAAAAACAACCGTTTTGCTCCTCTGGTGGATGTTAACAGAAAGTAAAGTGGGGGAGATTTCCTGAAGGAAGTCTGCTTTTGCAATCATCAGAGCAGCCAGCTTCTGAAATGTGGAGGTGTATGCTGGGTGTCGTAGTATCACCAAATCAAAACAGGAACCCTTGTTTATTGGGTTCACATATCTACACCTTTACCAGAGTCTTTTGAGAGCTGATTTCGATTTTCGATTCTCTTTTGTTAATGTATGTGTTGAGCTGAAAGGCCTTATGCATACAGAAAACATGTATGATAACTTTTAATATGAATCCTAGTACAGCTACAGCACAAGTAGTAGACAACAGTGATATTGCTGTAAGTAGTATAGTGGTATGAAGAAAAGCATTATTGCATTAACTGAATATGTATCCTCCTCAGAAACAGACCACTGTGACCTGTGGAATCATGGCTGCATTTTACAAGAATATCCAATACTAAAATGATTACTTGCTTTACTGCAGGCAAAGACATTGATACTTTGCTTCCATAACATGTCTTATTTCATACTAGTGGAAAGAAACATATTTAAATGTCAATATTTGTGTCTGTATATTTCTACTAAATTCTAAAAGTTATCATTAGATAATGCTTCATATTAATATTTAAACAGACAATTTCAGAACACTTGTAGCACAAAATCATTTTCTTTAACAGCTAATCAACTAGGGAGTTATCTGTTAGTTAAAATGTGTTACTGTATTCACCTGTAGTGCCTTGCAAAATGTATGGCATTTTACAATACATGTCTTTAAAGGCCCTTTTCTGAAAATTAGTTTTTTCTCATACACTAAGCCAGAAAACTCCACTTCAGTAGCACTCCAAGAAATCTCTGGCTCTGATATATCAACAAAATGAAACAAGAATTTTGAACCGGACTGATTTCTGTTCTGCAAATGAATGCAAATTGGCAGATATGTTTTCATAAGATAATGCTCCATTTGCATCTTCAAACACAGCATTTCAGAAAAGTTGTAATACAAAAAAGAACTTAATGTCTTAATGTAAGTAATCAACTGGGTTATTACCACAGATACTGATAAGCATGTGGAGTGTTAACAATGCTTCAATCTCTGTTCTGTGCTGCTGTTTATCGCCCAGAGATTGATCACTGTGCTGATGGCAGCCACGGGTGTGAACAGGAGTTTCTGAACACGGAAGACTCCTGTGTGTGTAAATGCAGACAAGGATACACACTCAGGCCTGATGGGAAAACATGCAAGAGTAAGTGTCCCTTGTGTATTTCCACATCCTTACAGCTCCACAGCTCATATTTAAAGAATTTTCACTTTTAGAGCAGGTAAACATGTGTAAGGCTGTATACATCTATATTGTAGATGTCTGTTTTGTATATAAGAGTTCTACAGGAGTGTCATTTTATACATTGTTAACATGTATAAGAAGAAACCATCATTCATTTTGTTGATGACTTAGAAAGACTTACTTAAGACGTTCTTACAGGACAGGGGGATGTGTACAAGTTATGTTTAGGTCTTGGCCTGAATTATATTTAGCTGTCTGGAGTTAGATGTGCTCAGTTTGTGCTCTCTGATACGAACAAACAATAGGAGGAATGCAGGAAAGCTCAAGGATCATCTGCAACAGACAGTAAATGTGCTCAGTAAATGTTCTATAATCTGCCCATGAGATTTTGTAAAAAGAAAGGTATCAGAACTGAACAGATAGCTGGATTTAAAAAAAAGAAGAAAGGACTCCTTAATCCTGCCTGTCCAGATAAACTGACTATTTCCTGCAGAGATTGATCACTGTGCTGATGGCACCCATGGGTGTGAACAGGAGTTTATGCATACAGAAGATGCCTGCGTGTGCAAATGTAGGAAAGGCTACAAACTCAGGCCTGATGGGAAAACATGCAAGAGTAAGTGTGGATTGCTTCTTTCCTCCTATTGTTGTTCAAATGTTCAGCGTACAACATTTCTTTCACAATGATATGTAATGCTGTTTACATTAATAACTGTTGTAGATGTCCTCCAACCTGTTTTTCATTAGAGCTATATGATGGTCTGAACCCTTTGTCCAACAGTCCAACGTGTAGCACAAGAAGAAACTTGATAATTAGCCCAAATGTGGTAGATTTACTGTAATCACCACTGGCGATAAATGCTTTCCTTGAGTCAGACTGCACTACGGAAGCCCTGAGAGGCAAGTGAGGAAAGTAATTCTGGTGATCCATTTTCTAAGTCTGATCTAGATTGTTTTCTTTCCTGTGTTTCTGACTTAAGAACAGGTGAAAAATGTGTTCTGCTAAAATAATCTTTAACAAGTTGCTATACAAAAAAAGTAATTTGTGAAACAAATGGAAAAAAAAAATGTTTCCAGGTAAAAAAAAAAGTTTTTCCACGATCAGAATACAATTTCAGCCACAAGAGGCTGAAGAGCAACACTACCCCATGTTCTAAATAGGACTAAGAGCATTTATGTTTTCTTCCAGGGGAGTTTTAATTCCACTCTAAACACAAGGTACATATGGTGTGTTAGCAGGTTATGTAACATTACTGTCATGTCTTTCTTTTGGCTAGAGATATAATATTAAATAACAATCCTGCCAAAACCTTTCTCCTCATGTTTTTACAGATGAAACAATTTATAAATAGCCATATTAGAAAGATTATCCCGACTAAAACTTTTTTCACTTCCTTTAAGTCAACACAGGAGACAGCAATTTAGATCAGATTTAGAAAATGGATCACAATATTATTTTCTTCTTACTTTCCTCTCAGGACCTCCGTAATGGACAGCAGTTAGAGGCATTATTTTATTTTCTCAGTAATTACTCCCCAATCTTGTCTGTATTGATAAACATAGTATTTCCTGCAGAGATGGACCATTGTGCTGATGGGAAACACGGCTGTGAACAGGAGTTTATCAATACAGAGGATTCATGTGTGTGTAAATGCAGAAATGGATTCACACTCAGACCTGATGGAAAAACATGTCAAAGTGAGTCCAGTATTATTGCCTCATGACATACAGTACATAATGTAAAAAATGTTGCAATGAGTCTTGTTGCTTTTTTCTGCTGTGAGTGATTCAGTGTTTAGGCTTCTGATTCATTTTCACACGATAATTCGAATCCATAGTAAACTGTAGATAAGTGAAGAAAACCCTAATGCAGTCGTAGTCACACGTTTGACAGTATTAAAATGACAGAATTGATATTTGTATGAGGCAAAGTCAACAAAATTCTGAATCTAATCTTTCAGCAGCATGTTTTTAAATGTTGACTGGTTGTCCCCTATTCCGGTATTTACATGTTACATAATTTTTGGATGAATTTTGAGCGAGTTATAAAGTTAATCCTGTCCCACACTAAAAATTCACTTTTTTCCTACCCGTGGATTACGATTTGTGTTTCTGTGTATAAAGCACTCATGTGCTCAGATAGCTATTAGTCTGTTATTCATGTTCGTAGCCTGCTCCTTCCTAACCTGCACTTCTTGTTGTTCTTAATTTTGACGACAGAGGACTTACAGTAACAATAACATGCAATGAAGAATCCAATTTCGCATTATCTCAAAATTACAATTTTGGTGACTCCAACAACTCAGTGCCTTTCACAATATACCATATGCATACCAAATATTTTAGACAATTAAATGTGCCACAACAACGTCATACAAATCCTTATGTCTGTATAATTCAACTGGCAGGTGTGGATCTGTGTCAGACAGTGGACCACGGCTGTGAACACCAGTGTGTCAGCATCACCGACTCCTACGTCTGCAGATGTTTTGAAGGATTTATGTTGGCTGAAGATGGGAAGAGCTGCAAAAGTATGATCTCAACTTTCTACCCTATCCTAAGTAAAAAATACGTAAAACGTGTACTCGATCTCCTCGATGAACCTGGCAATCGTTCATGCATTCATCTTATCCCCTCTAGATTACTGTAGCTCACTCTACTCATGCTTAAGGAAACACAACCTTTCCAGACTTCAGTTCAGTCAAAAAGCCGCTACATAACTCCTCACTAATTCTAAGAAAAGAGTACACATAACCCCAGCTTTAGCTTCATGACACCTGTGCGTTTTAGAATCACTTTTAAGATTTGAATGATCATTTTTAAGGTCATGATGGGACTGGCTCCTGAGTATATCAATGAATGTTTAATCCCATATGAGCCTCAGTGCAGCCAGAGATCCTGCGCTGGGGCCCTTATAGAGGTTCCAATGGAAGGATTTGCCAGAGGAGATCAGGCTCTTTTAAAGATCTACTCGTTTTAAATGCACTTTTACTTAATTAATGATTTCCTTGCTGTGTATGTCTAAAAATCAATTCTACTCTTTTAATCTTATCACATACCTAATTTTAGTTTATTCTTCTTTTATGTTCTTTTTAAAATGCTTTTATTTTTATTGTCAATTAATTGGATTCTGTTTTTAATTTCGCTTTTGTGAAACACTTTGTAACGTTTGTTTTAAAAGGTGCTATACAAATCAAATTATTATTATTATTGTTCTTATTGTTCTTATTATTGTTATTGTTATTATTACTGTTGTTGTTTCTGACAGAGCCAGAGTGTGGCGATGGAGTCATGGATCTGGTTTTCGTCATCGATGGCTCTAAGAGTCTGGGCCCTGCCAACTTTGAGCTGGTCAAGCAGTTTGTAAACGGCATCGTGGACTCGCTGGACGTTTCCAGGACGGGCACACATGTTGGCCTTCTTCAGTACTCCACCAAGGTGCGCACAGAGTTCACCCTGGGCCAGTACAGCAGAGTGCAGGACATCAAACAGGCCGTGTCCCGGATGCAGTACATGGGGAGAGGCTCCATGACTGGCTCAGCCTTACGCCACATGTTTGAGTCGAGCTTTTCAGCTAAAGAAGGAGCCAGGCCCAACATGCCACGTGTCAGCATTGTGTTTACTGACGGCAGATCACAGGATGATGTGTCTGAATGGGCTGACAAAGCAAAGAACTCTGGTACACGCATTATCTTGCCTTGCCATTCAGATGCGCTATTGTTTGTAATCAAGCTTCTTTCTAATACTGTCGCTATACTTTTTTTTTTTTTTGTCATTTTCAGGGGTCACGGTATATGCCTTGGGTGTTGGCAAAGCCATTGAACAGGAGCTGAGAGAAATAGCTTCAGAGCCTGATGAGAAGCACCTTTATTACGCTGAAGATTTTGAGAAAATGGGAGAAATTACAAAGAAGCTCAAGTCCAGGATATGTAAAGGTACTTTGCACTACCTCAACTAACTCTTTCTCAAAATAATCTTCAACCCACCAAACAGGGTCTCTAAAATGTTAAAGTGCTCAAGAATGTCAGATTACTAATAGCAAGGTTTCCTCCATTAAAATGGTGCATCACTGCCACCTGCTGCTGCTATGATGATCACTGATTTGAGCAACTCTATATTTTTGTTGTAGGCAGCAGCTTCGTGCTTTTAGCCATGTCACATAACTCAACCGTCATTTTTGCTCGGCAGTCATGTGCACTGCCCACATTCTCTACAGGCAGAGGCAGGAAGGGAAACCTGCAGGGAAAGATTGGAAGAGATAGGGTTTAGGAAAAGAAAGAAAAACTAATGCAAGGACAGGAAGATCTTTTTTATCTCATGTACTCTTTCCCCACAGACAAACCATCAGATGAAAACTTGTGCCAGTGTGAGAACGTGATAATGTTTCAGAAGCAGGTCACCGAGAAGCTGAAGAACCTGGTGCAGAATAATATCCTTAAATAATAATCCTAAAATAACTGTCGACTCCACAGTGACTCCACTGATTCAACATGTTTCTTTGGTGATCTTAGGTAGATGTGTCTCTGCCAAAGAATCCTCCAGAGCTAATGAACAAAAAGTCAAATAGGGTAAATACCATGATGTGTCTTTTGTTTTATGATTTTAGAAATAAATGTGTTTGAAAGTCTTGATCCTGACACAGGTTGCGATGGATCAAGCAAGTTGGACACAAAAGACAATTTAAGTCAAGTCAAATGTATTACAGTCCAACTTCACAAAGCAAGCCTCAAAGGGCTGTACTTATTATAAAAACAGCAATGAGACACATTAGCAAAACACACAAAAACGTATAGAAGTGAGATAAACTACATACAAAGCATTACAAACGTAAGATTAGACACACAAATGCATACAACAACAACAGTAGCAGCATTACCAAAACATACAAAAACGTACGGAAGTGTCAGTTGGGTAGTTTAGTACTTTAGAAGTGCATTTAAAGGTTAAAGGTTGATGCGAAAAGATGTGTTTTGAGTTTACTTTTGAATGAGTCAACTGAATTTGGGTAGGAATAAAATTCCAAAGCAGGGGAGCTTGGTAAGAGAAGGCCCTACCACCTACTGATGTTTTATTTAGATCAGTTTTATAATCGTCAGGGCATTTTGAGATCGTAGAGCCCTGGCAGGTATGTGAGGAGTGACTATAGATGATGAGTAGGATGGTGCAAGTCTTTCTAATATTTGATATGTTAAAAGTAGGATCTTGAAGTCTGATCCAGCATGTACGGTGAGCCAATGTACTGAAATAAGAACAGGGGTAATATGATAACATTTTCTAGTTTTCGTTCATTTCCTAGCTGCAGTATTTTGTACAAGTTGTAGTTTGCAGTTTGCTGATTGCAGTTCATTTGGGTAAACCAGAGAACAGTGTATTGCAGTCGTCGAGCCTAGATGAGACTAATGCACGAACAAAGTGTTTCAGCATCAGCCATGGGAAGAATGGGACGAATCTTGGCAACGTTTTGTGTTTTGGAAATATGCAGTCTTAGTATTATTGTTGATATGTTCTTCAAATGAGAGATTAGGATCAATTAGGACACCAAGATTTCTAATACATAGTGTGAAAATGTGGAACCAGCTTTGTTCAGAGCGAGATCACTGAATGTTTTTCTAATGCTGCGTTTTCTAAGAATTAGCATTTCAGTTTTTTCAGCATTTAAAAGAGGAAAGTTAGAGGACAATCGTTCTCTGAAATCTCTGATATGCATTCTTCTCATTTCACCAGCTGATGACAGGTGTCAGGCTTAATGGAGATGTAAAGTTAAGCATCTAAGGGTTAACTTAGATGTCCATGACCAACATGTCACTTCAAACACATTCAACAGGGCAAAATATTGTAGCTCTTTCTAGCTCCTCTGAACTGAGGTTCACAAATGGAGTATTAGCAACGGACATAGTGAGATGACTGATTGACGCAGAAACAAAGGAGGAAACATTTATTCGTACAACAACCTATACATTATAAGTGAAAGGGATAATACTGACATTAACTGTAGATATTTTCTGTTTGTCCCTTTTGTCAGAGGAATGCCACATCAGTACATAGGTAACAACTAAACCCTAGAGGTCAATATGGCATATGAAACAAAGTATCATGGTTTAACTCACGAATGACTACTGTGAGTAGCATTTCTTGACAAAATAAAGGTTAAATGAAACGATTTGGGGAGGTACAGCTCAGACATGGGCTCAGAAAATGAAAGAAATAATACTTCCGAACTTGGTAGGTTGTGTTTTCATTTACCGTATATCTGCATCTTTCCTTAACATTCGTACTTGAAGCCATGTCAAAGAAGCTGGAGTCACTCGAGGATCAAGTAGTGCACAAATGAAAGGCTGAGACTCACCCCCACCCAACCAGCAGTGTAGCATTCACAGAGTCATCCTGCTCTACAAGCTACACTGGAACATTATGCAAACGAGACGCTTTCTACTGAAGCTATTTATACACTTTTTGTATGCAACACAATGTTTTATTTTTTTGTCTGTACATCTTTATTATGTAATAAATAAGATGAATAAACTTTGTACAGTGAACTGACAAATAAACATTTTACACTTCACATTTCTTGGTATGTTTTTATCAGGCTTTATGATCCGTGCAGTCATCTATGATAAATCTATAAAAAAAACCCTCTTCAGTCAGTAACAAAGCTGCACACCCGTATAACTGCATTCCCTCACTGACTCAACCCTTCTATAGAAATGTCATACGTTGTACATGTGCTACCCTAAACCACCAGGTGGTGGATCTCTTCCATAGGGGACACTCCAATAAAGGGGAGGACACACACTTCATTCACACATGTTTGCCTCCCCCTCCTGCATGAATAGTGTGCCTGTGAGCATGAGGCAGTCAGGAAACATTCAGCAGTAGTGGTGCCTTCACTGCTTGGCTGCATTCTCGCAACAGATCTGGGGCAAGAAGGCAGCAGGCCATGCATAACATCAGAGACTAGAGGAGATAATGGTGCCCAGCTACTCTTAGGAACTGCAGAGCGTTTTCCTTGCCAGGCAGTCTCTGTCTTTGCTAACAGAGAGCAGTGGAGCTTGTGTTTGCTTTATATAATAGGCCTTTTTTTTAATTCATCTCAACTCAAACATGGGGTGCTCCTCATCCAGTGCACAGACTGTTGATCAAGAGAAAAAACCAGGTACAAAGCCAGAGGAGAGCAATGGAGATACAGTGGGTGAGTAGTGATCCATCTTTGTAGGGTTTCAATGTTTAAAAGTGTCTTTTATCTTTGTCTTTGTTTAACCTGGTAAGCATGACATATGATGTATACACTTACTCTACATTTAGATATGTAGAGTAAGTTACTTTTATTCAGTCAAGTCTTGCTGAGGGGTGTGTGACTCTGCTGCTCTGGAACACCGTGTGCTTTCTCACTCTACTCTGCTGCACAGCATAGCACTGTAGCTCATGGAGAGAATTATTCATGTTTACCCTTTTTCTCATCGTTGCCCATAAGTGGTTGGCATTTATTTTTAATGAGCCATTTCTAGCTCGATGTCCATTGAAAGTGCGTTGACAAAAACTGCATTGCATGATTAATTGATGAAATGAGAGCTGACTTGTGTGTTCATTATTAATACTCTACCCCATTCCACAAAGCTAATTGGGCATTCACATGTAGGTGAAGCTAGATTAGTAGAATTTAGACTGCAGTCATCTCCTACAGTAGCACTGTGTGAAAGCCAGCTGGGAGTGTTTAGCAGTGCATCTGCAGCCTGAGGCTAGACTTGTAACACAACCTGTTTTCTGCCAGTTTATAGTACTCTGATTTATGAATTTAGCACACACAAAAAAGGAGCAACAACAAGAACTGCCAAAAAGATAGTGTGCATCTTCTTTGTGCTTCAAAATGTATGCAAAGGTTTTCTCAAAAAGAGAGCTGCTTACATTGCTATCTGTTTATGCATGATAAGGGGTGTTTGAAATCCACTCCAGGAATGTACAGCTCACACAAACAATAGAAGCTGGATTGCAAAGGAGAAAGACGAGAGGCTGGGAGATTGATGCCCTTTTTTTAAAACAACCCAAATGCTTTCAGACTACTGAAATTCCTTCATGGTAGTTTTGCATGTACACATGCAGTCCTGCTCTGTGGGTCATGGCCTTGGTTTGTTTGGTTGTACATATGGACTCTTATGTTCAAGCCTGTGCAGATGCCCACCAAGAGGCCTGACACAGACCATGATTGTCAATTCATGGGTTCAACCTACATGGCTATGTAATGTCTGGCACAGCTACATGTACAGTATGTTCTCATTCCATCTCCTCACATACACATATGCATGACAGTTACTGTCCTTGTTAGAAAATGTTCCTTTTTTTTTGCACTGGATTGCTCTAGATCAAGTTGAAGATGTAGCTCACAGTTTTTAGGAAAGTATTCAGAGGATCAAAGCCTAAACACTATTTATTCTGTATTTGTTTACAGCATTTCCATCTTCCACTATGTCAGGGATGTTTGTGTCACAGCATTGTCTCTCCAGCCAGCCAGTTGTGGTCACCTGGAGAAGTTTCAAGGCTCTTACGTCACCCTTGCAAAAGAACCAGTTATTGTACTATTTCAGGCACACTTCTACAAATGAATGGGTGGAGTTTTAAATTATACAGTGACTGTACAGTCTTTCCATCAAACCAGCTGTATGCCATCCAAGCCACCACTGGTCCCATCCCCTGTACAAGCCCCCACCGTATGTCCCCCTCCAGCCATGGCTCTGTTTTGACTGGGATCTCTGTCATCTTTGGCTGCTAAATCATGTTGACACACGGGTCGTCCATGCCTGGAGAGGCTGTCTCTGTCTCCACCCGAACAGACTTTTTAACACCAGTTCTGGCCTGCTGTGCAGACAACAGCTTTGCATTCTCTGTGGTAGTTGGTGTGTGAGGCGGAAACTGATGGACAACATTTTTGCACAAAGGAAAGTGTGTTAAGTCAAAAGCCATTATATGGTCTGAAAACACTTTTGCAATCCTCCACTCTTAGGTCGAATGTGGTATTATTATAAATATTTCATTTCACATAGCCTAAAACGCTTTTTCTGTGTTATGTGTTCTTCCACTGGCTCATTTTCATTTGTGTTGTCGGGCCGTCACATTCCCTTCCACCCATCACTCTCAGCTCTTTTTACCGCTTCTGACAGACAAATAAAATCAGGAAGCTGCAACGTCCAAACTATCCACCCATTCAGCTGTCTGAACCCTTCTGGTCTGTCACGTTTGTGAACAGAGTCCAGCCAGTGTTTTTGTAAAGAAGTTAGCTGTGAAACAGTGTTGAGGGAAACTGTGATAAGAGGACATTTTGAAAGCTTCTGTTAGACTGTTGGGATTCCCATGACTGAGATGCAGTTACTGACATTTGAGTTGAAGTATCCGAGCCCACTATTGTTCCTCATCTACTGTATTTTCACCTGAGTGCTGATGGCTTGTTCACACAGTTATAAGAGCAGGAGTTCGGGAATGAGAATGAAGGTAGGGTATCTCTCCAAAGGCAGCAAAGAGATCGTCACGTGTATTTCATTTCCTCAGAGAGCGACTTGCATGTCCTCTGGGCTTTAGACAAACACAGGCTTCAATAAATCCCATTTCCAACTACGGAAATGAGAGGATGTTTTCTCTAGCAATGCAGTATGTGTGCCTTATTACATTATTTCTCATCTCCATGTTGAGTTAAGGTCTTGTTATGATTTTTTTGCAGATTCTCATTTTAAAACCATTTTATAGATAAACACATTTTAGATTAGATTAGATTGATGTTATTGACCACCTCAGTGGTAATTTGTCTTTGGCTTCTTACAAGTACAACAAAGGTACATGTAATACACATACCACAACACACCATTAAACACATGCAAATGTGCAGTTTTAAATGGGGTTTATTTACTCAAGAAAAGATCATGAAAACACAACAGGAAAATGCGTAACACCCTGCAATATAGAAGTTGATTCTTGGTTAATGTGTCACATTTAGGATGCATTTTATGAATGTTGGTACCATTCATGGCCTAGATTAGCTCAAGGACCCCCAAAGAAGTTTCAATATCGATCAAATTAGGAATCTTCTTTAAATCCTTTTTTGTTCCTCAGTGGTGACATGTAGTTACGGTTACAGATTAACAGGGCATCACAAAGGTTGATGAAGACTGATAAATGCCCCATGCTTGCCAGTCGTAAATCCTAATCCATCTTCTCTTGTCCTCCCTGTATTGACAGCAGTCAGAAACGGCATCATCGCAGAAGATGCACAAACCATCGAGGACCAGATGCAGTTGCCTGTGCAGACTGCCTTACCGGACGATCTTCAACCAGGAGCCGATGATGAGGCGGAGGTTGTCTTGGTAGCAATTGAGGCACAAGAGGATCTTGGCTCTGGGGAGGACCTCCTGTCTGCTCCTGAGCCTCAGCCAGAACTTGTTGCTCCTGCCCCAGAGGCTGCTGCTCCAGCTGAAGCCGATACTGAACCTGAGGCTGCTGTAGAGGTGGTGGAGACACTACCCCATGTCGAGGATGCTGTCCCTGTAGAAACGTTTGTGGCTGAGGCCGCTCCTGAGGTCAAAGCCCTAGTTGAGGTTACAGAGGAGGCTCCTGCTGTTGAATCTGTTGTAGCTGTGCTGGCAGAGGCCCCTGCTCTTGTTGAGGAGGTGACTGCTGAGCCAGCGGAGGCCTCTCTTGAAGTTTCCACTCCTGCTGTTGAACCTGTTGTATTTGAGCCAGCAGAAGCCCCCGTGATTGTGGAAGAGGCAGCAGCTGTAGCGGCTGAGGCTCCTGCTGAAGTGGCTGCTCCTGTGGCTCCAACTGACAATGCTGCACCAGCAACTGCCTCAACAGCACCAAGTGAATCTGCAGCACCAAGTGAAGCTGCAGTCCCAGCACCAGCTGAAGCTGCAGCACCAGCTGAAGGTGCAGTCCCAGAACCAGCTGAAGCTGCAGCACCAGCTGAAGCCCCAGCACCAACTGAAGCTGCAGCACCAGCTGAAGCTGCAGCACCAGCACCAACTGAAGCTGCAGCACCAACTGAAGCTGCAGCACCA